>OU696576.1:1137500-1210000 GCA_916048095.2 Sacculina carcini | reverse complement strand
ACACACACACACACACACACACACACACACACACACACACACACACACACACACACACACACACACACACACACACACACACACACACACACACACACACACACACACACACACACACACACACACACACACACACACACACACACACACACACACACACACACACACACACACACACACACACACACACACACACACACACACACACACACACACACACACACACACACACACACACACACACACACACACACACACACACACACACACACACACACACACACACACACACACACACACACACACACACACACACACACACACACACACACACACACACACACACACACACACACACACACACACACACACACACACACACACACACACACACACACACACACACACACACACACACACACACACACACACACACACACACACACACACACACACACACACACACACACACACACACACACACACACACACACACACACACACACACACACACACACACACACACACACACACACACACACACACACACACACACACACACACACACACACACACACACACACACACACACACACACACACACACACACACACACACACACACACACACACACACACACACACACACACACACACACACACACACACACACACACACACACACACACACACACACACACACACACACACACACACACACACACACACACACACACACACACACACACACACACACACACACACACACACACACACACACACACACACACACACACACACACACACACACACACACACACACACACACACACACACACACACACACACACACACACACACACACACACACACATACACACACACACACAAAACCCGGTAATAAATTAGCTGCATGGAAAGAAAACTAAGAAAAAATGATAAAATTCAGGGGGAAAACTGGTCTCATTATAACTTTGTTAAGGTCCGCCACTACAGGAATCAGAAACATAATCACACACAAACAAACAAACACACACAAGCAGAAGGTCACCGTCAAAATGGCCGCTCCGAAAGGCGGCCTCAACTCGGGCTGTTTCTCCAACAGTCCGCCCAGATGGCGCAGCAGTCGCACACACAGTCGCTGCTGCGCCACAATGGCCACCGCCGCGACGCATTTGTCCAGCGCTGGCGTGTCGACACCGCTGCCGCCGCTGGCACGAATGTGGCGCAATGCCTCGGCGCACGCCTGCATTCACAAACAACAACGCACACACAGCTTTATAACACAGACAGAAAAATGATCTCTTTGAATAGTCAAACACTGTTATACACCCTGTGAATAACAGAAAAATACCGCACCATTTTTTGGAAAAGACATGTGATTGATTCAATTTGAGTGGATCTGAAAGCAAGTTCGATTCGCCACTTCAGAAATAAAAACATCCATAAATTGAACAATTTTATAAATGTGCGGTATTAATTATTATTTATCACTTAATTGCGATGTTGTTTGTTCCGCTTGCGTGTGTTAATATTTTTGCCTACAATTTCATTTTGTTTGCTTGATATTGAAAAATTAAGTACTTTTGCAATACCGAACGAATTAAGCTCGAAATAAATACTCGGCAAACACAAACAAAGGAAATAAATGTCTGTTCTGCGCCATTAATAACAACTTGTGATTCAATTCTGGTATCACTTCAGAAGCACTTCGGAAGCGCTCCTGAATTTGACTCGAACAGACTCTGAAGTGAAAACGTATATCGAAAATTTCATTCATAGCTAGCAAATAACAATTCTGAAGAACACACACACACACACACACAAACACACACACACACACACACACACACACAATACTGCACAACAGTACAGTACAGTACACACGCGCATACAAACATTGCACTGACAGCATGCGAGCCAAGCTTGATTGGCAACACTCCTTCATCGCGCAGCACAGCGGCCGCCAATCTGGCATCACTCGCCGAAAACGCGCCAAATCGCACCAGCCACTGCGATACCTGCCAACAGACGCGCATACAAACCAATATGCACACACACACACACACTCACACACGAAGTAATATATACGTGTATGTGTGCGTATGCATGTGTATTGTATTGTATTGTATTGTATCATTTATTGCCAAAAAAACAACATCACACAGGTAACACAAAATAACGAAAACATCAGAGGCAATATAGTCTGTCAAGCCATGGCTTGTTAGACAGACAATGAATATTTTTAATCTAGATTTGTGCAGTGCAACAAATTACTACAAAACATATGCTAAAACAAAACATGCAACAGAACAATGCAAAAACAGAATATATACAAAACAAACAATACAGTCATACTGTGAACGTACAAATTATGTGTTTGCCTGGAGGTTATACAAGTGGTGTTTAATTTTCGCTTTAAACGTATCTATAGACATAATGGTATATGCTGATTTAATACAAACCGGTAGACAGTTCCAAAGTTTAGGCCCAAGGTATAATATTGAATTTTTGAAGAGGCTGGTTCGGAAGGATGGACATACCAAATTCACATTATTTCTACGTGTTGTTAATGAGTGTCCTTGAATTTGAAATATGGCATCATTATTTTTCATTGATCTGTATATGGTAAGATACAAGAAATACTTGTGCACATTCTCAAGTTTTAACATTTTCTGGTTGGCGAATATCTCGTCAGCTGAATACCTGCTTTTCTTGAAGAAAATTAGTTTCAGGATGCGTTTCTGAACAGTGAAGAGACATTTTAAAAATGATGGCCATGTGCAGCCCCAGACTGATATGCAGTAAATCAATTTGGAATAGCAAAGGGCATAATACAAGGTTTTCATTGCTTCCGTAGTCAGAGTTCGTCTGGTACGGTATATGACACCTGCTGTCCTAGATAATGCCCTACATTATCCCCATGCCCATATGCCCATGTGTGTACGTGTGTGTGTGTATATGTGTCAGTGTGTATGTGTAAGAGAAATGTTTAAGGCACCATTTTTTAGCAGTGTTGTTCCGGATGTGTGTCTATTGCTCTTATCAGGCCTTTTGTAGTTGTGTAACGCAATAACTATTGACAGCCGATTTCAAACACATTCATGATTTCAGAATAAGTATAGTCAAATTCCTAGCTATATTGTTGTAGTTGCTGTATCTGGTGTCACTGTTCTGAAAGTATGTTGTAAGCATGCATGTAATTTCTGTGTCCCACAAGCGTCTGACAATTAACAGTGAGGGTACCAAATGCGGTCGCAATTTATACTTCTAGCCTACTGTTGTTATAAATCTACACAATGTACTAGCACAAACAATATACGAGTGCTAAATCAAGATATAGTTAGAATACAAATTATATATAACACCGCATCAAATATAAACATGTGCTTTTGTGAACAAGAAATATAACTTTCTTAGAAGCTATATTCTCCATAGCATTTTTGAACGAGCAATTAATTACAAAAAACTTTTCACAGCAGTATTTGTTTTTTCGTAAATAGTTAAAAAGTTGTGTGCATCTGTATATGTGGGTATGTGTGTGTATATATTTGTGTATGTGTGTGTATGTGTGTGTGTGTGTGTGTGTGTGTGTGTGTGTGTGTGTGTGTGTGTGTGTGTGTGTTCACCTTTTCAAGCGAGTCCTGGGCGTGGCCATACACCACCAGCACATGATCACGTGACAAGTCACCAGTAACACCTCCGTCCATCCGTGTGGCATGACTGAGCGAAATAACAATAAACTCAACAACTGGACACACACACACACACACACATACCAAGTTGAATTGCCAAGCCATTCTATTGGATCGCTAAGCGTTCGTAGAAAATAAATTGTTTGTCATTAAAATATATTATAATTAGATATCGTAATAATTAGAATGCGTGATTATAAGCAGATCCTAGGGGTGAGAGCGTGCTTTCTAAACGGTGCAAAGATTCTTGTGAAAAATAGAAGAAAATACATGTTTTTACATATGCTTTATATTTAAGGAAAAGTAAAGGAACTTTAAGCTGTGTGAATGAATGTTGAATAAAATTACTTTAAAATTATGTTGAAATCTAACAATCACTGATTCAATACAATCACTGATTCAATACAATCACTGATTCAATACAATCACTGATTCTAACAATCACTGATTATAACAATCACTGATTCAATACAATCACTGATTCAATACAATCGCTGATTCAATACAATCACTGATTCAATACAATCACTGATTCAATACAATCACTGATTCAATACAATCACTGATTCAATACAATCACTGATTCAATACAATCACTGATTCAATACAATCACTGTTTCAATACAATCACTGATTCTTACAATCACTGATTCTAACAATCACTGATTCAATACAATCACTGATTCTAACAATCACTGATTCAATACAATCACTGATTCAATACAATCATTGATTCAATACAATCACTGATTCTAACAATCACTGATTCAATACAATCACTGATTCAATACAATCACTGATTATAACAATCACTGATTCAATACAATCACTGATTCAATACAATCACTGATTCAATACAATCACTGATTCAATACAATCGCTGATTCAATACAATCACTGATTCTTACAATCACTGATTATAACAATCACTGATTCAATACAATCACTGATTCAATACAATCACTGATTCAATACAATCACTGATTCAATACAATCACTGATTCAATACAATCACTGATTCAATACAATCACTGATTCAATACAATCACTGATTCAATACAATCACTGATTCAATACAATCACTGATTCAATACAATCACTGATTCAATACAATCATTGATTCAATACTACACACTATTTTCTCTGTATTTTGGTAGTATTTCAAGATTCGCAGCGAGGGTCATTCTATTCAGTAAAGTTTGCACTGTCCATGCTTGTATTTTTATTCGCTCTTTTGTGTCATCTAATGATTTCTTCATACTGAGGAAGTTTGTCCCACTGTATGAACTCATAGCTGTCAGCCATATATCACTTGTGAAAACTGCCTTGAAAAGGCTAAATGCATGAGATGAGATGATGAGAAATTATTTCACTAATACTGCGTCGTGTAAGTTGGCACGACTTCTGGTCGCAAAAGTGCGTTCGTCCCTTCCCTCGAAATAAATAACTGTTCTTTTTTAACTTTTCAACGAATCAGGCCCAAAATAAACGCTAAAAAAACAGAAACAAACAAAATGCCTGTCTGTCGTGAGCCATTAATGAAAACTTCTGATTCACTTGTGGATTCACTTCAGAAACATTTACAAGTACTTCCGAATTCGCCAAACTTGCGTCCAATCATCTAGTGGCTGGTACAAACTCACCACCCGCCAATACTATCTCAGCCAATGTGTGCCGCGCCGTCGTATCTTCAACCGAGACAGCCGCCGCCGCCGTCGCCGCCGCCGCAGGAGACGTTTGTGGCGCATGTGCGGCGCAGAACGGCGCGGCACGCCACGCCTCCACGTCGCCGCAATCGCAATAACCCCCCAGTCCAAGCGACACGCACATACCGTGCCTAAACAAGCGAAATCACCAAGGAAATAACTGTGTGTACTTACATATGTGTGTGTGTGTGTGTAGTAATGATAATATCATATTATCTATTGAATAAGATACCATTTTTTGGTCTAAATATTCACTTTAAAAATAGGCGGTTCGTTATACATGAAATTAAGCCCTTTTATAACCAGTATATATAATGATATATAATGAAACATTAAAAGAACCATTATATATAATATAAAATTCGTTTGTAGCTGACCAAAATATCTATTTTTCAACTTATATTAAATAATCCAATCATTAATAAAGTAATCATTATTAAAAACCATTTTCCATATTTTTTATATTAATATTACAAGCGGAAAACACGAAATAAAATAAATATTCCGTATTTTAGAGATTTTCTTATCATCTACTAGGTTGCATCTTTCTCAAATGATTATATGTTAAATTAATGAAAGTCAGTTTCCAACAGGCTTTTTCACAGATGGGTTTTGCATGCACCTGTGGTTCACGTGTTGCGACTGGCGGAAACAATCGGTGCATAGGACACACGTGGCGTCCATGCCACAGTCGTGACACTGATATGAAGGGTCGCCGGCGCTAAAAACTCGACCACAAACCCGCCCACTCTGCACACAAACACACACACACATATAGGGGAGGATATTGTAGGAGCTAAAAGCGTAGGCAAATTTAAAGAGAGATTGAATAGTGTGTGAAATGCTGGGAATTTTAAAAATACTGAATTAAAGAATTCAAGAAATACTGGGAATTTCAGGGAAGATAGGTTACTAGAGGGTTGGTTGGAGACAGGACAGTACGAGCACAGCTAATCTCCTGTGCTAAACAAATAGGTGGGTACAGTGTAAAATCTCGGTGCAAAAAACATAAAGAAGTACAGTTTTCCTTTGTGGCGAATTGACATTTGGAATAAATTACACAAGACTATCGTCGAGGCCACAAATATAGTAGCTGAAGCACAAATTGGATATATGCAGTAGGAAAGAGACAGGACATTCCGAGCATCAGCTCATTTCCTCTAGCACAGTGGTTCCCAACCTGGGGGTGAATTACCCCCTGGGGTAATTTAGCAATTGTTCGTGGGTAATGTAGGGGTGACAGGAAAATGTTAAGAATTCTGAAATTCAAGAAAACATTGCGGTACCTTGTATTGGGATTAATGTTAACTTAGCATATTATGTTTATTGTTTGCATTGTGTGGATATTGTATTGCTCATATGGCGTGTTATATATAGTTGTGTGTGCACGCGTGCGTGTGTGTGTGAATGCTTACAGTAACATGTACAGTAACAAAGGGGTAACATGCTTAATATGGGATGCTAAATTGGGTAAAAAGCTGAAAAGGTTGGGAACCACTGCTCTACCACAACTAGCTGAACACACACACACACACACACACACACAAATTTGGCAAGATACCTTTGTAATTGAGAGAGCAGAGAATGAGATACACCGAATCATAAAATTAATGACGATCACAAAACTTACATAAATAATATACTAATTGTGTTGGCTTGGTCCGACCACACCACGGTTGACAAAAGCCAAATGTTTACATTCAAAGATAACACACATATAACATACTATTACTACAATCCGACACAACACCGCACGACCAACCCCTGTCTGTACAGGCACCTCTGAGGAATATGGAGCGAGAAGCCTGGATATAAGAGAACCTTGGATATAACAAAATATTTCTCTATATATATAATATTTCTATTATATCTATTCTATTATTTCTATTATATATTTCTATTATTATATTATTATATTCTCTATAATATTTCTCTCTTCTTCTTACAAAATATTTCTCCCATCTTCTATATACTTGACGTGTAATTTTCCCCGGATAAATGAGAGACTTTTTTCTCCTCTCCCTACAACTTTCTCATATCCGAGCTACACCGTACCTGACATGCCGCAGAGCAGTCGGCGCTGGTTTCTGAGTCTGTCAGTAGTTTGCTGATTGGATGCTGTACCAGTTGTTCATACTGTGTTTGCCGGTACTCGATTAGACTGGCTGTGGTGACCGCCAGCGATGTGGTGCTGTTGTTGTGTGTTTCAACAAGCTCAAGCGCCGCTGTCTTCAAATACTCGCTGCACACACACACACACACACACACAAATATACATCTGTACACAATGGAGTGATATATTTATATTTGTTGCGTGTTATATAAATATGTTGTATTATCGTATGTAGCCGCGTAGTCGTTGTCTTAACCATTGTCTGATTGTACCATATTCTACTTCAATCATGTCCGTCTATGAGCTTGCTCGATGCACATTTCTGCCATTTTATACACTGTATATTCGTATGAAATGATTTTTTGTGAAAAATGTGGCAATAAACTGAACCATCAAACAAAACAAACAAACAAACAAGACAAAACGTAGCGAAACACACACACACACACAAATATACGCAGATGTTATTACGTGCACCAGTGTGTGAAGACTATATGACACGCTTAGCTGTGTGTTTCTTAGCTGTGTGTACATCTGAAGCTGTGGTTCCTAAGTCCTGGGTCGCTAACATTTTTTATTGTGTCGCTTAGGGCTCGTAATAGTTCTTCCTTGTTTTCTGATTTCGGTTATTTTCTTCGTTCGTAGTTCTTCTTCTCGTGTTTTCTAATACATCAGCTTCCCCTTCTACAGGCACGGCAAAAGGACATTCGGAAAAAACGGCACAAAATTGCGAGTGTTTTTAAATAGAGCACCTGACAGATGACGACGTCAGGTGTCCCTGACTGAAGGCAGAGCGCCAGTTCTGCACAATATCACCGACCGCCTCCATTGATGCTGAACCAACCAAGCAGCGACCATACACACTCAGCCGTTACACACACACACACACCGCTGGCAAAATGAGCACTCCAAAAATGATTAAAAGGCACGCGAAGTAGTTCGGTCAGACAACCTGAGGAACGTCTACAACAAACATTAATTGTCAAACCTGAGGAACGTCAACAATAAACGTTAATTATACAACCTGAGGAACGTCAACAATAAACATTAATTGTGCAAGTGTTTAAGATAACTTTCAGCAGGCGAAGAAAAGTTACTCAACTCAGTGTTCTGTTCAATACAACTTCGAATCAGAAATTAAATGATAAAACGAACAGGTTTCATAAAAACAAACATAGAGCGTAATAAACACGTTCAGAGGGGCACAGGGGAGAACCTTTGTTTTGAAACCAAAAAACTAAGTCAAATTATCATTCGCTAATTATACGCCACTACTCCACTGGGAAGATTACAAGAAAGAAATGCTCGTTGTATTTTAAAATGCAAACCATCGGTAGTCGTTACAATTATCCAAGCAGACAGGCGGAAAAATTATACAGTTTACAATTAAATTCACAAAATATCACACCATACAAGAACAATCGGAAAAACAGCCAAGAAAGTCCACAGAAGTCCCATCCAAATAGTACACAAGAGGGCAATCCACGACCCCACGGGTGTAGATCAATGTTTGTAATGATGCCAAACAACATTGAAAAAAGCAAACTATACGCCAATATTGTCAAAGTGGCATATTTAAATATAATATCTGCACCAATATTTTACAGTAAATCAGCTATGTCAAGAGCAGTCGTGTTTGTTGTTGTGTGTGCAGTTGTTTTCAGTCGTGTTTGTGACCTCATTGTGGTTGTTTGTACAGCTCACCGAGTAGTCAAATCCGACATCAATCAGATCTGTTCTTTATTTTTTCCTTCGGAGTATCATTCTAATTTTGTTCTCTTCTCTCGTCTTGGTCCTATTTGTTTTTGTATAATTTTTTTTTTTTTGTCTTTTTTTTGGATTTTTTTTTTTTCATCAATTACTGACCACACCAAAGGGAGATGACGGGGAGGAAAAGAAAACGCAGAAAAGATAGACCACCTGCGACCCCGGGGTCTCCTAGGAAAACCTCCATCTCATCATCATCATCAATATCAACTACATCAGGCCCACCGTCACAGGACAACCGACCGAATGGCACGAATACGGAAAAAGATCAGACACAATGTTTTGAGAGAACGCAAGGTACCGACCCGAATGGTTCATACGTTGTACTCACGCCTACCGAGGGCCACCACCACTTCGGCCGACTGGGTCCGTTCTGGATCCATGCCGAGTTGAAGGGCAAATTCGGTGCGGCAGTAGACAAAATAAAAGTTGAAACACCACAAGACGGTTCATGTATTGTCAAAACAAACAACGAGAAACAAACGAAAACCCTGCTGAAAATGACCAAGTTCTGTGAACGCTCAGTCTCCGTGTCGCTGCATAACAGCAGAAACACGAGTAAAGGCACAATTTATGCCCCAGAACTACGACACGTCGAAGATCAAGAGGTGACAAGAGGATTTGCTGGCGAGGGCGTCTCCGAAGTCCGACGTATGACGTCGGTCAGAAACGGTGTGCGGCTTCCAACAGCACTGCTGGTACTTACATTCCCAACGACGACGGCTCCATCTCACGTAAGAGCTGGCTACTTGAGATACGAAGTGCGACCATTCATACCGAACCCATTGAGGTGCTTTCGGTGTCAGCGCTTCGGGCACGGCACCAAGAACTGCAGACAAGAAGCAGCATGTGTCAAATGCGGCCAGCCAGATCACGGTGACTCCGATTGTACCGCTCCGCAAAAATGTATCAACTGTGGAAACAATGATCACAATGCATCAAGCAACAAATGCGAGCAATGGAAGAACGAAAAAGAAATCTGTGCCATCAAAGTCGCCAGAGACGTATCCTACAAAGAAGCGAGAAATATCTTCAACACGAGACAACTCAACAATGCAAAGTCATATGCAGCTACGACAGCAACCAAACAGATGCACTGTGTTGCCACTCAGACTGACCCGGTCGAGTCCAGTGCTTCTAAAATCGACTTCGTAAGTCAGAAGAGAATTGTGAGATCGTCACAAACTAGCCGTCTTCCAGAAAATTCATCTTCTCATCACCGTGCATCGCCACCACATCACCAGTATAACTCGAGCAACCGCAAGCTGCCTACACGGCGTTGCTGGTCGGCACGACGCGCGGGGAGTCGCTCGCGCAGTAAATCACCGCGGCCACGAACCGCCGCCAGTAGAGGCGAGTGGACCACGGTGACGCGGCGACGACAACAGTCGCCGTGCGGGGAGCGGCCGCCGAGCCGCGAAAATATCGCCGCCACTGGCGATCGCAACACACGCGAATCACCAGTGCGCCCTGTTTTATCAAACACATAAGCATTTTTATCAGGTTTTAAAAAAAACTTGAGGTATGGTTTTATCAATTCTACAATGGAACTGTAGAGGGTTAATAGCGAGATGGGCCGAACTAAAGAACTTCTTTACGTCAAAACAGCCCCTCGTGATAGCAGTGCAGGAAACATGGCTGCGCGACAACGACTCATATGACGTTGAACTGCGCAATTATTCGTCGTACAGGTGCAACTACGACGGAGCCGGCAGGAGACAGGGCGGAGTGGCGCTGTACGTGAGTCAGCAGCTGCCGCAACAAAGACTAACTCTGCCTCAATTCGACGACCTGCAAGCGGCAGCCTGTACTGTCGCTCTCAACGGTGTTTGCATCGATATTTTTAGCATTTATCTACCTCCTCCGTGCACGAATTCCACACTCGGGTACAAACTTGATCGTCTTTTATCTGCATGTGTCAATCCCATTTTATTTGCTGGAGACGTGAACGCGCATAGTCCTCTATGGGGGATGAACGCGTTAGATACAAGAGGTCACGTGATAGAGGATTTCATATCACGAAACAATTTGGTGATCTTGAACGACAGGTCGCCAACGTATCATCACATCGCGAACAACACACACACAGCGATAGACTTGTCAGTGTGCTCCCCGTCCATTGCATCGCTTTTGCATTGGACGGTGGACGGCGACACATACGACTCCGACCATTACCCGATTTTTATACATACAACAACGCACCATCAAGTATCACATTGCACGAGGAAATGGAACCTCAAAAAGGCGGACTGGCGAAAATTCATGGCACTGAGCCAGGTGAACACAAACGAGTGCCAATCAGTAGAAGACAGAGTGACGGAAACCACGGATGTACTTATTGCGGCAGCAGAACGTGCCATACCGCTGACCGGCAAACCGCGCAAGCACACACCGGTTCCATGGTTCACCAATGACTGTCGACGAGCTGTGGCGCTTCGAAAGAGAGCTCTTCGAAGATTCGTGAGACGAGACACAGCCGAGAACAGAGAGGAGCTGTGTCGTCTGCGTGCTGTGGCCCGTCGCACTATAAGAAGATGCAAAAAGTCCGCATGGGAAAGGTATATAAATTCCATAAATAAAGACACTCCTGTTAGCCAGATATGGAGAGGCATCCGAGCACTTCGAGGGCAGTATGCTCCGGCAGCACTGCCTTTGCTCCAGGTGAACGGCAGAACTGTGACCGAACCACATGAGATAGTGGATGAACTGGCGGCTGCCGTGGCAGATGTCAGTTCAGGCCAACACCTGTCTGCCGAGCTCCAAATTGAAGCGCAGAGAGAGTTTATTGAGGCGTGTAACGGACAGTCCACAGGAGAGCACCTTGAGTACAATGGTTCATTCACAGCCGATGAGCTGACCAGTGCCATATGTTCAGCCGGAAACACTTCAATGGGACCTGATCGCCTTCATTATGCATTTTTTAGACATTTATCACAGGACACTTTTACCGACATTTTATCCACTTTTAACCAAATATGGACCTCTGGGCAATACCCGCAGCAGTGGAAAAACGGAATTGTTGTGCCATTGCCGAAACCTGGCAAACCTCGTAATATGCCATCATCATACCGGCCAATAACACTGACCAGCTGCATGTCCAAACTGATGGAGCGCATGGTGGCCCGCCGCCTCGCACACGTGATCGAAAACGCACAGCTGCTGGACGGAAACCAGTGCGCGTTTAGGCCGGGACGATCGGCCATTGATCACGCCGTGCGTCTCGAGGCCGACATTCGGGCTGGTTTCAGACGCAAAATGTGCACAATCGCTGCATTTTTAGACATAACGAAGGCTTACGACAACGTGCATCCTTACATCGTTTTAAACAAGCTGCACAAACTGGGCATCCGAGGCCATCTTATGCGATTTTTAACCAATTTTATCATTGGACAGCGATCGTTTTTTATCAAATTGCACAATTTTACTTCTCATCAGCACCACACAAACATCGGACTCCCGCAAGGTAGCTGCTTATCGCCCATTTTATTCAACGTTATGATAGATGATGTGTTTTCTAATGTGCCCAACGGGGTCAAATACTCACTGTACGCTGATGATTGCGCAGTGTGGACGTCGAGTGCAGATGCTCGGCGAGCGCACGGCTTGCTGCAGCTCAGCTTGAACCGTTTGACTGTGTGGTCAGAACGCAACGGTCTGCAGTTCTCGGCGAGTAAGTCGGTCGCGGTCGTGTTTTCGGCGCATCGGCATGCGCAGCCAACACTGCCGCTACGCGTCTGCCTGGAGAACATCGACTATAAAACCGATGCAAAATACTTGGGAGTGATATTCGACCACAAGCTCAACATGGAGCAACATGTAAAACACATCATAAATAGGGCTTCAAGGAGAACAGATATTTTAAAAACAATACAGGCACAACACAGCGGCGCAGACACGTTCACCATGATCAGGCTGTACAAGAGTCTCGTGCGACCAGTACTGGAGTACGGTGTACAGGTGTACTCGGCCGCATCACCGCGAGTGTTGCAGCGACTCGACACGGTGCAAAACAATTGCTTGCGTCTGGCGACCGGGGCTTTCAGGACGAGTCCCGTCAAATTACTGGAGGGATACACTGGAGTTGAGAATCTGGAATTGCGACGGCAAGATCTTATTACCAGATATTACGCCAAGGCGCTGTCAAATCCAACTCACCCAGCACACAGTATATCAGCGCAGCAACCCACCAGTCTACAGGGGCAGTCGGGCGGAAATATCGGCACCAGAGGACGCTATGCTCAGCGAGCGCTTGGTATCAGCGCCAGCATACAATATGAAGTGCCGCTGATGGAGCCGCCGTGGCTCATGATGCGTCCTCAAGTGAGTTTCCTGCTGGATAATAAATCACATGTGACCGACGCCGAAATCCAGCAAGAGTTCGCCAAATTTAAGGCTGAACACTTGGACGCCCAGTTCATCTACACCGACGGCTCGAGAAGCGAGGGACGGGCAGGTTGTGCAGTCTACTCCGCCGGTGGACACGTGGCGGGTGTGAGTCACACGCACCACTACAGACTGCCGGACTGGGCGTCGGTGTACGATACCGAAATATTCGCAATATACAAAGCCATACAAATGTGCGTGCAGGAAAATTACCAAAAAACAATCATCGTGTCTGATTCGAAGTCTGCGCTTTTATCCATTCTCAGTTTTAACCCTTCGGACATTTTATCAACTCACATTCATCGTTTTTACAAGGAATTGCGGGACGAAGGCTCAGAGTGTGAACTCCTATGGGTGCCGAGCCACAGACAAATAGAGGGCAACGAAAAGGCCGACAAAGCCACTAAAACGGCCTTGAGGCTGACCACGACGGTTTTACTCGACCAAAACAGGCGAACAGTGGAAGGCCATATCAAGCGCTGTACCAGCAATGTGTTCAGAACGGCATGGCAGGCACTTGCCAACAGATACATGCTGCCGACATTATTCCAGGCACCGGGTCCATGGCCGGCCCCGGTCTCCTTGTCGAGATCCGCGGAACGGATGCTGGCCCGCCTGAGAATTGGCCACACGGCGATGACGCACCGGCATCTCCTGGAGAGGGAGACAGCGCCAATGTGCAGCCATTGTCATTGCCGCATCACAGTGAACCATTTCCTGATGGAGTGCCCAGAGTATGCAGGACCACGAAGCCATATGATAGGTGAATGCATGGAAAATAATGCCATAGCGAACACAGAGACCATCCTACACAGTGGAAATGCACGAATCATGGGTGCACTCATGGAATTCATGGATATTACCGGCCTCAAGAAACGTATGTAAAGCCACATTACAATATACATTACCGACGTACAACACCGCAAGACCGACGGGAATATCCTGCGCGGTCATGTGCTAGTCCAGGGTACTGCGCAGTAGACGCATGCACGCTCATGAATTTTACAAAATATATATTAATTGTGGTCATAATTTTATCCTTTTCACAAATCGTCCTTCCCATTAAACATCCGTTCCATATTTCATTTCTTTCACACAAGTTTTGATGAAATTGTGAGCGGCGTGAAATGGTCAACGTTGGCCGAAACGCCAAGCCCGAATCAACAACAACAACATGTCAAGAGCAATTTTAATCCCAGAATATTCGGAAAAGCTAATGTTTCTAGTTAATCATACAATTGTACTTTTTATACCATCCCTAAAAACATTTGTATTTAATACTAGAGTTGGGAATTTTATGTGATCACATATAAATATTTTTTCACATAAAATACAATTTTAAGCGAAAAAACAAAATGTCATTTTCACTGAAAAATGTCCAAATATATAATTATATGGGTTGCGCCTGTAACTATTATTTGCTTATTATGTTAAGAATTGTAATTACACAGATCAAGGACTCAATATGTAATGATACAAATCGGCTGCGCACTCGAAAAATATCAAATGTAAATATACATGCATAATCTAATCATTATTGCGCCTCGAAGCAGCAGTCCAAAATGACACCCCTACCATGAACATTTCTAGTGTAGTTCCTAATGTTTCGCAGATGTTTTTCCTTAGCCCCCCTCAGTCCCCCATCGGAGAAATTCTGCTGTAGTCACTACACTCCTACCTTATAGGAAGGGCCCAATCAAGTTAAAACTATCGCCACGCACTACGGACATTTCGCCTGCCTAAAAGTGGCTTCCCAACATGCTGGATGCATGCTTAAATTATTGCAATAATAAAATGCTTAAATAAAATGCAAATAATTATTTGCATTTTATATGCAAATAATTATTAGCATTATTTGCAAATAATGGGGAAACAAATTTTTACAAAACACAAAATTTTAAGATTTTTTTTTGTTATAATCTAAAAAAGTTATCTAAAAAGTATAATCCAAAAAGTTTCGTAGATATGAAAATTGAATAACGTATTTTGTGGTTTTTGACAACATACTTTGGCATATTTCGTCACATAATAAAAACATAAAACGATGAAAATTATCACATGAAATTCCCAACTCTATGTATCAAAAACAAATCCACTGACATGGAAAGAATAGTTTTGAAAAGAAACAACGATATTTGCTGATCAAATAAACACCGGAAAATCGCAATGCTAATAGCTGATAAATTCAAAAACAAAGTTTATTCTAACTAGTAAAATAAATACTATGATTGAAGTAAAACTTTTTTGATTGATCAAAACGCTGATCAATTTAAGTTACAGATGTTGAATCAGTCGCATATTAAGCGTTCAAAGTGAAACAGGTCATGTTCAGAATTACGAAGCACACACATAAAAAAGATTCGACAACATTGCACACCCTTCATTGCTTGGAAGAAAAATATATCAATATATATATATATAGGAATATTTACTTTATTACAAATTCTGTCTTCACCATAATGTCCAGTTTAAAAAAAATATTTACCAACTCAAACTGTATTATATTTTATAAACTTCACATTTTATTATAAGATTTTAAATTATAAATTAAATCTGTATTATAAAACTTGTCCGAGACAAAGGTGCAGCGTCATAATTATATTTGATTTATTCAAGCCACCATTCTTCGTGTGCGTTCCAATCTATGTACAGTCAGCTTGTGCAACATTGAACATTTCTACACTACGGCTACACAACATTTACGCCCACACAAACAATACGGACTCAAATACGCAGAGTAACGCACACAAACACACACACACACATGCTGTCATAGCCTGAGTTGCCTATACGCCATTGAAAATATTATTGCGGCAACGGAGAAATATGATCTGATAATTAACGAGCAACTTTTTGACCACCATTTTCAACACCAGCGAGCGGAACAACCAAATGCCCTCTTAAACTGAATAAATTCATATTTGACCGTAGCTAGCGGACCAAACCTTAAAGCGAACACCCACACTCATCTAAACATGCGTGTATGTGTGTGTGTGTGTGTGTGTGTGTTCGCCAGGATGTACATATTCACTTTTTTAGCTGCACATGACAATATATTTTGGAAATAAACTCCAGTCGCGCAATGGGCTCGGAAAAAATTGACAAAACGTGACAAAATTAATTTGTCATTTAAATTTAAACTCAATGCCGAACAAACAGCTGAATTATTTCTCAATGACCGGCAATCACCGATGAAACATACAATTAACTGAAAATATAAACACTTTTTTCTCTCAACTTGAATAATTGTCGTCTGATAAACACCACAAAATAACACAAAGCTTGTGCACATTGTTCAAATGTTAGCAAATTTTGACGCGCAATCAATTATATCATGACTCTCTTAAAAGCTGGTAAGTAAAGACGAACAATCAAGCTTCTTGAGCATCACTGATCGGGTCAAAATGCAGGATAGCTCGCCCGTGGATCTTGGCACGACCAAGTTTCATAAACACTTCTTCGGCTCGCTCCGATGAAAACAAATTGTACGGCGGAGGGTCAATCTACACACACACACACACACACACATACACACACACACACACACACACACACACACACACACACACACACACACACACATGAATACACACCGATGCAACAAAGACATTGCAATTGCAGGACGGAAAAAAAAGCACCCAATGTTTCTGTTGCACTCAATATGCAATCTTCACGTGAACGGATAAAAATCGACATTTTACAAGGTTGCACAGTAGCAATTGCAAATTAATACAATATTTTGAAGTCTTTTGACGCCCGGATGCTGTTGCAAAAGCACTCTCCAAATAAAATACACTTTTCAAATGAATTTTCAAGTTAGTTTTGCATTGCAGGCCGGTAAAATTTAAATTTCGCATTAAATGAATGAAGATTGCTTTGATCGGCGAAGCGTGATGTCACAATCACTGGCTGAGATAATCAATAATCATGAAAAACAATGATAGTGATAGATTTGGTAGCTATAATTTAATAATGCACGGTGGATGCCCTAAATAGAATATCACGAGATTCAGCGCATTTCGCTGTAAATATGTCATTTGAAAAACCAACTTTTGATCACGTCTAGAAATTTGCCGAGTAATTCTTTCAACAAATATCAATTACTATATTTGCTAATTGTTTGTCGTTATTCGTATTCTCCGCATTTGTAATGACTTCGACTCCGGGTGTCAGTGAGAGTCGTGCGCAACGTCCCGGCTCGGTGAGCTTCAACGAAGCTTGTGATTTTCGTGGCGGTCGTCGTGCCAACTCGTGCGTAGGGCCAGCGTCGGAGGTGGCCTCGTCGTTGAATATTTCAAGAGTGGGCCAGCGACTGCGTGAGGTGCATCATCAATTGACGGACGTTCACTGCCAGTTGACGGACGGCGACCACCGGAATAATGAAGCTTCCACCGCCCTCGACACGATGCAATTGTGTCTGGACGAAATACAGAATTGCGTGAGTCGACTGGAGACATTCAAGTCAGAACGGTACATGTCGGACATGTCTCGACTGATGCTGCAGAGAATGATGGACGAGGAGTTGGACCTAGTGTCGGAGCAGCGGGATGACGACCGCGAAGTCACCCAGTTCATCCGCAACACACTGTTCTCGTTCTATCTGGAAGCCGACAGGGAGAGACAAGGCGTCGCTTCGTCGCCCACACATACTCCTGACCCGACGACTAACCCGACCTCGACTGTCACCCCGACTACACCCAGTCCGACCTCTGCTGCCACCTCGGTGTCGAGTCCGGCGCGCCGCTCCACCATGGCAGCCAATAGTATCGGTCGGATGCTGGGTCGCTCGCTGGGACACATATCGTCGCCGGCGGCTGATCAGCCTCTGCCGAGGTTCGGAGCCGTCACCGCCGACCAAAAACGACTGGAGGCCCTCATCGATCAGTTGGACAGCTGGCAGTTCGACGTGTTCGCCGTCGACGCATTGACGGAAGGTCGGCCGCTCACCTGCGTCATGTACTGCGTACTGCGCCAGCGAAACCTGATTGCCGCCCTCAATATGTGTGAGCGCGCGCTGCTCTCCTACATGATGACGCTGGAGGACAACTATCGCACCGATGTCAGCTACCACAACGTCATCCACGCGGCCGATTTGGTGCAGGCGTTGCACGCGTTGCTAACACTGCCACCGCTGGCCGCCCGCTTCTCGCCGCTGGAACAGCTGACGGTGCTGTGGGCGGCGGCAATACACGACGTCGACCACTTGGGCGTGTCGAACCAGTTTCTGGTGACAACGGCGTCGCACCTGGCGCTCGTGTACAACGACAGCTCGCCGCTCGAGAACCACCACTTGTCGGTGGCGTTCTCGCTGTTGCGCGCGCCCGGCTGCAACATGTTCGCCACACTGGAGCGCGCGCAGATGACCAGTGTGCGACGCAACACCATCGAACTGGTGCTGGCCACCGACATGGCGCGTCACATGGGACTTGTGGCCGAGCTGCGCTCCATGGTCGAACAGCGGCGTCAGTCGGTTGGGTCGACGGAGAGCGGCGGAGACTCGCAGCTGGATGAAGTTCTGGCCGACGCCGGCGAGCGAATGCGTCTGCTCAAGCTGCTGCTGCACTGTGTCGACGTGGGCAACCCGAGCCGGCCGCTGCAGCTGTGTCGCCAGTGGAGCGAGCGTATCATGAACGAGATGTTCCGGCAGGGAGACCGCGAGCGTCAACTGGGACTCGATGTGACGCCGATGTGCGATCGCAGCACACTAGATCCGGCACGCGCTCAGGTAGGCTTCATCCAGTACATTGTGCGGCCGCTGTTTCAGGCACTCGCGCAGCTACTGACACCGGCACACTTGCAGCCTATTCTAGACCAGCTGGACGAGAATTGTCGCTGGTATCAGTCGCAAATCGGTGCGACCAAGTCAGCTCCATCGACACCGTCCTCGTCCTCGCCTAACTAGCGCCATCTCCAGAGCTGTATTAGTGCATGATGATCAGCGCGGAGTATCAGATGCACGCGACTATGATACGAGCTTTCAACCGATCGTCCTTCTGTCGTTCGTCCTACAGTTTCTTGTGTAAATACCAGCCGTTGTTGGGGAAGATGCGTAGATATGTAGAATATTGTGTGTTGTCAATACAAGTTAGTTGCAATATCCTTGTGTGGTTCATCCATGGTCAACAACAGCTCGCGGCAATATAACGTCAATTTTTTTGCAAATTTGCTACTGCTGGATTTAGCCGATCCTAAATGTTTCATCGACACCACGGATAGCTCAATATACTCAATAAACTGAACTCAGCCAAATTCTCGGGGGGCAAAATTGCATATTCACACACCCCAGCCAATTTGTCGGGGGTATATACACCCTCATACCCCAGGAATTTGTATAGATAAAATAGATACTAACACAGCGGGATCAGCATAATCTACATCAGAGTTTCATAACGAGGGCAGCGAACCTGGTTCCTAAAGGGAGAGAACCTGGTTCCTAAAGAGAGCGAGCCTGGTTCCTAAAGGGAGTGAATCTGGTTCCTAAAGGGAGAGAACCTGGTTCCTAAAGGGAGCGAACCTGGTTCCTAAAGGGAGAGAACCTGGTTCCTGAATGAAGCGTACCTGGTTCCTAAAGGGAGAGAACCTGGTTCCTAAAGGGAGAGAACCTGGTTCCTAAAGGGAGAGAACCTGGTTCCTGAAGGGAGCGAACCTGGTTCCTAAAGGGAGCGTACCTGGTTCCTAAACATTTCGGTAATTCCTGTGAAATTTAAAGAAAAGGTATATCTTTACGTATACCATATATTTACTGCTGTTTAACATAACAGTTTGCATAATCCGCCTAAACATCGTGCTAGAAGATATTACGATGTGGGGGCTTGGCGAAGCATGAAGAGCTACACACACAGGAACGCTGACTACATAATATTATAAAGGACTGGGGCACACTTATTGAGTCCTCGAACTTGAACCAAAATTACAGGACTTCATTTACAGTGGTAAGAAATTGTAATGTCCATGATTATGATTTTTGGGGGGGCTTGGCATATTTATGGGGGGCTCCAGCCCGCCAACCTCCCCTTTGCGCCGTCACTGGCGAAAAAAAGAGTTCTTATTTGAAAGGATGCGACCACTGAAAAAGATTAGCCCATTATCTCCCGGTGATCTCATAGATGAGATCACTTTAAAATTACCATATTTCGTAAATTTGTTTCTATATTAAAATATTTTTAATGATTAGGCTATATTTTTAGGAAAATTCCCTTGATATTAACGTAATATTTTCGCAAATGTTGATATAGATTAATTGAATATTTATTTAAATTAATTTAATATTGATATAAATTAATCAAATATTTATTTAAATGAATTGAATATTGATTTAAATGAATTGAATATTGATTTAAATTAATATTTCTTATTTTAATTTTTAACAAAAAGTTTGATGTAAATTGATTAAATCTTTATTTCATTGACTATTTTCATATTTTTTGAAGGAAATTTGATAACTAAATTAGGAGACAAGCTTAGAAATAGCAAATTTGTCGTACTCAATAAAATTACGGGAGGCAATTGGTTGTGAAGCACTGAGATAAACTTCTGGCACAAGCGCACTGACACACCTGTTTGTGTTCAACTAGCGATAGCAGTCGTTGAAGCTGCTCTTGAGTGCCCATTTCCACAGGCACAATTGTCTGATCATTGTCCCGTGCCACCGTCCCAAAGCGCGACATGTGACGCTGTGATGTCTCCGACCCAATAACAATCACACCGCCCTGCACACAACACAACATCATGACATATCACACAACACAACAACATGACATATCACACAATACAACAACATGACATATCACACCATTTATTTAACCTTTAAATTTGATACTTTCATTCATCGTGAATTTCTTTCGCTTCTTTCTTAATTAGCCTTCATCTTCCTGACTAAAATTCGAACTTTTAGAACTCTCTTTTTCTTTACATCCTTTGGTTAGCTTCCTGTATATGCAACCACTGTATGGTAATAATAGTGCTTGCATTCTTCCCATGCTACTGGATTTGCCAGAAATAAATAATAATAATAAAACAGTAATAATACCATATACACTGTTTAATAACTGGGCCCAGAAAAGACACAAAACAAACTAATATGGCTAATAAGCAAGCCAATATGACTTTATGTATTGTTTAACGTGTTTTCTATTATATGATTTGAATAGAATTTTATCGCATAAATATACAACAGTAAAAGTAAAATTATACAAGAAAAATACAGATACACAAAGAAATCAATGGAAAAAAATATAAAATGTAAATTATATAATAAAAAAGAAAACTAGGAAAACTTTCTGTTCATTAAACATAACATTTTATTTACATTAATCATCACTAATTTTAAACAATACCTAAAAAATATTAATATTCAGTCAGTATTTAAAACAATACATTAAACATTTGGTATTTTATAAGATAACGGACTCATTTCTCACCTTAGAGAGACATTTGAGAGAGCGGTTGAGAGATCGAGGATTTGCGGCGAAGTCGATGACAATATCAACTCGACCTTGGCAGGAATCGATCGTCCTCTCAATCAACTGGGTTTCGTAGCAATCCTCGCTCCACTGGACTATGTTCAACCTGACGAATATTCAATGTTCAACACATATTCCGAGTATCTAAATAGAGGACATTTGTGCGCGCGAAAATTGACCTTTTTCATTGAAAAAAGACAACTTTATTGAATAAAGACAAGTTTATTGAAAAAAGACAAGTTTATTGAAAAAGACAAGTTTATTGAAAAAGACAAGTTTTTTGAAAAAAGACAAGTTTATTGGAAAAAGACAATTTTGTAGAAAAAAGACAAGCTTATTCAAAAAGGACAGGTTTATTGAAAAAAGACAAGTTTATTGAAAAAAGACAAGTTTATTGGAAAAAGACAAGTTTATTGAAAAAGACAAGTTTATTGAAAAAACAAGTATTGAAAAAAACAAGTTTACTGAAAAATACAAGTTTATTGAAAAAAAGACCAGATTATAGAAAAAGACAAGTTCATTGAAAAAATGACAAGTTTATTGAAATATTGGCCTTATTTAGGCCAAATGTTTCAATTGACGTTTTTAGGCACGGGCCAATCATTATACACTCACGGAAGAGCATAACTATATACAACTCATACTAATAAACACCGGGCATTTGAATAATTTTATAAAAACAAAAAGAGAACGTATGGCCACCCTAATTGAATGAAACTTCAGGCGGATTTAATATTTCAATTATGCAAAGATTTTCGTTGGTTTCACATTGTCATGGGGCAGTGGTTCTCAACTTTTTCAGTGTTCGAAACCTTTTCAAATCAGCAGCCAGTTCTCGCATCCACTGAGTATTCAATTGTTATACGATAAAGAAAAAACACAAAGGACGTACTAACAAACTCTTCTTAATTCAATCTTCATTCATACAGCTAAAAGTTCCTTTGAAAAGAACGTTTTTCAAGGAAAATATAAAGCATGGGTAAAAACATATATTTTCTCTATTTTTTCACGGAATTTCTTGTACCCCTTAGGAACTAGACCCTATGGATGCGAGAACCCCGGTTAAAAATCTCTGTTATAAGAAATATTTTATTATTCAGTTGTTTGATGGAGAGTTCATGTGATTAACTGACTTTGGCTGGCGCTGTTCCTCGGAGATGCTGTGCAGTCCTTCATCACGCAGCACGGCCACTGTTAGCTTGACGCGATTGTTGCTCAGCCATTCCGGGAAGAAGAAGCTGGTAAGACGGATGGCCCATAAAGCCAGCCCGCCAGTACCCACAAGCAACATGTTCAACGACTCTGCCAACACGTTCACACACACAACAAATACACGCAAATGAATGCATTCACTACAAAACAACACGCTTCTCCAAAAACACCAACCAGACATACTCAAATGAGAAAACACACACACACACACACACACACACGCGCGCGCGTGCGTGAAGACAAGATGCATCTGACCAGGTTGACATGCGGTCATCATCCTACCCTCCTGATTTACCAGAAACGCTAGGATGATGACTCAATCAATCAAGAACTCGATCAATGAAACCTCGCCAGATTGCAATTCAGCACTACACAATATCAAACACATCATGCAACACTGCACAGCACACTCAACTCAGACGCCAACACAATATCAAATCCAACAGGAGGACTTGTACAATACCCCGGTCCCAATGCCGTTGATTTCCTCAGCAGCTCGAGATTGTTCAGTGCCAGACAACATCGACTCTGTATATGTCATCACCAGCACAGTACAACATAGTGAAGCCTGTTAGTCGGTTCGTCGTATTCACAAGTCGAGATTACTGTACAGTGTACAGTATCTTTTGAGCAAGTCGCTAAAACCAATAGTTGCTGTCTAATCATGAATTAGGGTGACTATATATGGAAACTCTAAATAGAGGAAAAATTTGTGCACGCGCAAATAACGGACCTTTTTGTTGAAAAAATTGTCATATTTATTAATCAAATGTTTCAATTGACTTCTAATGTCAAACTGTATAAGCCCGGACATTTGAAGAATTTTACAAAGAGACCCGGACAGGCCAAGCAGCTCTCCAAAAAAGGATAAGTCCGGGAAAAAGAGGACGTATGGTCAGCCTATCATTAATGATGAGAATGAATCTAAGCTAGTCATAGGTACACGCTTTCTAGGTAGGTTTGCCTTCCAAATATGTCTTGCCCGTCGTGTCTGCCAAGCGTGGAGAGTATCGTATCCAGTGGCGACGCCAGGACATTTCCGATAGGGGGCTGAGAAGAGGGGCCGAAAAGATTCGGCGGATTGGCGAAGCATGAGGAAGTATACTCGAAATGTTCATGGTCAGGATTTGAGGGGTGTATCAGGGGAGACACTGCACATGTTTGGGGAGCTCCATTCCCTCGAAGCTCTCCCCATGGCGCCGTTACTGATTGGCTCTATGGTGTAAGTGCATATTGATGATAAGACCATATTTAATTCCGTGTGTAACGACGGCTGCTTACAACCGTTAACTTTTCATGGATATCTACCCTCACTAAATCACTAATCTTCCGAGAACTTCAGGCCCGGAATCACTTGCATAAGAGCCTGTCATTTTCGGCGAAATATTGCATCTATTCATGTGTGCGCAACACTTGTGGTGTTCAGCTACACTAATTCAGAAAATCTTCAACATGCGATTTCACAACATACAACAAACATAGAGACATGCACTCATGTCTTCTACTCTGTTTCTATGCATTGTGTTTCCTCTCCCAATCCACCACAACTATCATAGCTACTACATCATATATGGCATTACACTTAGGCGTCACCAGACATTCTTCGGACGACGAGCTAATTGTTGGATCATAGCGAAACGTTATTGACTATAAATGTCGCCCACCTGACTAATTTTCCCAAATAATGTAATTCCTCTACACCAGGGGTTCTCACACCACTAGGGGATGCGAGCCTGTATCCTAGGGGATGCGAGGATTCCTGTAATTTTTTATAAAGGGATTATATGTTGAACATATGCATTATGCATATGTTATTACGTCGTTTGTATTTTTATATGTTCGTATATCTATCAAGGATCTAGGGGGTACGATAACTGACTGCGGGGGTGCCAGGACTTATAAAGGTTAAGAACCGCTGCTCTACACTTTACTTACTAGTACATTATTTTTATACATAAGTCAACATCAAGCTTATTCTGTTACTACATGTTGTATAGTTTCCATTCTCTTTATCAACTGGGAATATAAAGGTTGAAGGATAATTTAAGAGGTTTAAGGAGGATAAAGGTCAGGTTTTAATCTAATCTATTTTCATTAGGATTGAATTCATTTGGATTCTGATGTAATCTCAGTAAATTGCCTTATATAGGGATTGATTTGAAATCTTTTATGCATAATCTTAATTGTAATTGATATTTCAAATATTGTAATATTTGTTTCATTGCAGAAATTGTTACTGCATGAGGCAATTCAGTTTCTGTCAATATTTCTATTTGCAATGTTGATTTGCTCAGTGGTGCTACAATTATTGCAGAATACAATGGATCCTCAAAATAACGGACCCCCAAATAGCGGAATCCTCCCAATAGCGGGAATTTTCATCGGTCCCTTCGAGTTCGCTAATTCAAGGCCCGACTGTAATTACAATTCATAGAGCTGCGACTCGATTATCCGCACATGTACCGTGACTAGAGTGCATAGAGGTGCATTAGTCCAAGAAACGCGTGCGCCCGAAAAATACTGGTGAGAGTTCGGGAGTGGAGCGCTAATTTCAAGTGACAAAGTGCGTCAACGCCAGTCTGTCTTAAGAGCTTGCGTGCTTAGTGTTTTTGTTGAATACTGTTGCTACAAATTATAGCTGTATCACTGTGTTGATTTTCATCTTAGTGAATGTTGTGAGTGAGGTGGTTTTTTGCTTGCAATTTTTCAAATTATATTTTACACAACAAACAATAACAAGTACAAG
Organism: Sacculina carcini; assembly: GCA_916048095.2. Lineage (NCBI taxonomy): Eukaryota > Metazoa > Arthropoda > Thecostraca > Sacculinidae > Sacculina > Sacculina carcini. The sequence continues at coordinate 1,183,917 of OU696576.1, read as the reverse complement.
GTAAACATCACTACGCTTCCAGCAGGTCTTCCCGACTAATCGCAGCGGAATAGTATTTTTCCACTCTGTTAGTGAAGGTCTGCAACTGCTGCTGGTTGATTTCGGCGATGGTCTCAAGCGCAATATTCTCCAAGAGCTGCATTCTTTGTTCAGCCATTGAAAGGCCACTATCACCACCAGCAGTCATGTTGAGCACCTGAGGTATCCTGTCGCGCAGCTTTCGCTTGATCCGGCTTTTCATTGCACTCCATAGTAATTCTATACGATTCAGGAGGTATGAATACGGAGCCAGTCTGAGGAGTCGAGTATCGGCGTTGTTTTCGAAGATTTCCTAGATCTTGTTGTGCACTGGTGCATTATCAATGATAATTGTTGGGTCATGCAATTCGGCCGCCCGACATTGCTCGATGAGCGATTCAAACCACTCAGCACAGTCGTCTTTTTTAAATGAGCCTCGTCTTGTCGAAATGTAAACGACTCTTGAGCTTGTCATTGCGCCTATTATATGTAGGTTGGCGCCTTTGCTTGCAGGCAACACTACTGATGCTCGGGTACTTTGATCTGCCGTGACTTCTTCTACAATACATATTGAAGTTTGTTTCATCTACCCATACTAGATTACGCCCTTCGGAGCGAATTCGAAACCACTCTTCCATGAAAATAGCTCGTTTGGCTTTGTTCTCCTCAATGTTCATCCTGTCTACAGTTGGACGCAGAGACTTGAGGGAAGACATTTCACCGTCAAAACAGTTCCTAATGGTGTTTATACACAGCCGACATCCGTGCTGGGCTGTGACTATGGCCTGTAGCTCACTCAGTGTGATAGACGGTGTCTTCTCCACAGCGGTTGTCACAGCGGTTCCGACTATTTCGGGATTTTTCTTCACATTGTTTCCTCCCCGCCGCTTTGGTGAACCCTGGTTGTTTTTCAGCCAGTTATAGACGGTCTTCACATTGACGCCCAGTGTTTTAGCCACTCTCTTCCAGTCGCCTTCGTTGTTACACGCATCAATTATTCTTTTCCTGTCCTGTAAAGTTATCTTGTTATCATTCATTATGTATTAATCAATAAAATAAAGTATTAGCAAATTTACAGCGACTTTGGCAAACGTAAGAAAAACTGTGCGCAATGAAGACGTATAATATTTCACTAAATTTCTGCTTAGCATACCACTTATGATGCTGCCAATTACTAATTAAAACATATTTAGAGAAATCTATGTTTTTTGATTGCAGCTAATCATCCATATATAATAAAAAATTCAAACGGATGATTGTTGTATTAAAATTAAAAGACTCTTCACGAACAAATGATTTGCTCACTCTGTCATCGAGTTTAGCGAGTCGCTGTGATAATCACAATGTAGCGAGCACACACCGTTATTGTCGCGATCGCTGAGCAATTGTTCGACGTGTTGTCGCACTGTCAGCATGGTGTTCATGGCCCACAGACCTCCGCTGGGCAACATGGCAGCCACCGGCATGGGTACACTCTCAGGCACCTTCAACAAATACTTCACGTCCTCCACCGAGACGAACTCGGCGTAACTGACACAAACACACAGGCGTTCACTTTGACCACATGCAATTATTCGGCGAATCAAAAGCCCACCGGGACATTCTGCCTATAAATTTATTCAAAGCCTCATGTATTCAACTTGCCTTTCTGGCGTTATCAATAAGAGAGAATGAAAGAGAACTAGATTGTCGTAAAATCAATAGTTAGTAAAATTTAATCACATATTTAATAAAAATGAGACATTAATGAATACACAATTTTTTAACCAACTTCAATTACTTCAATTATGGCAATTAAAAACCGGGTGTTAAAATATGACCGTGATTGTTTGTGTATAATAGAAGCACTGACCTGCAAGACTGTATTATTGTGTTAAAATCTAACATGAAACTAGAATTTATTTTATAATTTGTACGATTGTATAAAAAGACTTTTATACAATTATATTTATCCTTTTGATTCGCTAATTATATTTGATTAATGGATTATTTAAATTGATTCTTTCTTCATTAGTTTTCATCTTCAGAAATCAGAAATCAGAAATGTATTGCCACTTTATACAACAAAGTATTGGCATGGATGAAAATATACATACAAATCACACAATGTACACACAAATGAAAATGCATCATAAAAAAAACTTGGGCTCACAGCGGAATAAGACACACAAGAGTCACACAAAAACACGTATACTACAGAAAAACGAATAATATCGGTGTGGGCTCAAGAATCTATGTACACATCCAAAAGATATTTATATAATTTGCTGCTGAAAGATTTATAGGAGCTGGAAGATGTAATTGAACGCGGAAGTTAATGACTGAAACATTTACATCTCTTCATGTCTGAAACATTTACATTTCGAACTCTTTTTCTCTGCACGTGTTTTGGGCACTTCCGGTACATGAGGCTACCGCAGGGTAGTAATAGTGCTTCCACTCTTACCATGCTACTGGATTTACCTGTAATTAATCATAATACAAATAATATCCAACTGGATAATGGGCCCGAAATCCTTGTCGTGAAATCCTTGAAACGCCTTGTCCCCTGGGCCCTCGGACTGAGATATGGGACGTCCTGGAACAACTCACCCATCCGGACATCCGACGTAGGGGTACACAATCACATTGTCACCCACTTTGACGGGGCAGTTCTCCAAGTCGACGCCAGTTCCGAACTTCTCCACTGAGCCAGCCACCTCGAAACCTGCACCGCAACATCTTACAGTCAATATTTGCTGAACAAACACTGACTTGCGATATCAGATATACTTATGTTGTTTCCACGCCTTATAGTCTGCACATCTTGGGATTATAATGATACGGCTACAAACATGTGTGAAAATGAAGATACAGAAGCGCTAGAATAATTTTGGTTAGCAAAGGATTTGACAGTAAACTTGCTAGGTTGTAAATGTTTGCTTGGGAGTGTGATCTGTGTCCCCTTGACCACGTTGATAATAGTTTCACATACCGTAAATGCTCTATTTATCCGACAGGCTCTAATAATCCGACAGGCTCTAATAATCCGGCCCTTCCTGGAAAGGCTTATTGAAACTACAACCACGATTCAGTTATAGTTCAGCAACAGTTTATTTAGCAATCCTCAGACACGTGGGCGAATACTACACATAACAATACACTGTGGAGATACGCGTCTTCTCTCGTCCCTGTTATCAGTGCACTATTTTTTGTGTTGCAGTTTTTGCGCAATCCTACCGTGCGGAGTGACCAAAAATAATCCAACAGGCTCTAATAATCCGGCAGGCTCTTATAATCCGGCACCATAAGAAGGGGGAGTCGAAAAATAATCCGGCATGTCGGATAAAAAGAGCATTTACGATAGTCTGCATGGTGTGAGTCATTGAACCATAACAAAGTCTTGGAGACAGTGGCGGCGCCAGGATTTTTCCGGTTGTTAAAGCTGGTGGGATGGCTAAGGAAAAGGGTGTGGAGGATTGGCGAAACATGAGGAACTGCATTTGAAATATGTATGGGCAGGATTTCTATTTTTGGCGGGGGTTCAGGGGGCTTGGTATATTTTTTTAGGATACTTCAGTCCTCCTAGTCCTCTTGGCGCCGCCTCTGCTCCGAGGTCGTGCAATGATACGACGCTATGAGCCTCAACACTGACCGGGAAAAAGGGACGTGTCTCGAATACCCTGCGAACTGACTATCGAAGTTTCCGACGTCAAAGACGCCAAGGAGTTGGCGCTGTTGGTCGAAATTGACCTCTTGGAGCGAGAACATACTCCGGCACAACGTACCTGAACATCAGCAATTATAACATGATATGATATACAATGATACGACAACAAACACCACCGCGCAATAAAAACGGTGAAATTTGAACTCATTTTGAATGTATTGACCGTTTCAAATTTACACACGTCGACTGCGTCTGCCGATGAAAAGAACGAAAACATGGTATCAAAATGATACCATCATGACACAGATCCTGACAGTGCGTATATAGGATATCTGCCTCCCCATCATATATTCTTGTGGGTTATTTAGCCGCAAGAGGCAGTGCGTTTCAACACGACTGTAATAGGGAATTAGCAAGTTCATATATCGAACCTCATATTATAGTACATGCTTCCAGTCACCTAATTGGATATTAGTTTTCAATCGATCTTGCCTTCATTCAGCGCTTAGTAAATTTTAAGAATAACACAACAAATTTGACATAACACACTTAAAAATGCATCTCAGATGTTATGATAAATCAACGTGTTCAACAGCTCTTGTGCCGCCCATGAGGAACCGCCCCTCCCTAATCCAGTCACCTAATCGCAGATTTGTTTTCAATCGATCTTGCAGAATAATCGATCTTGGATAATAGTTTGATTCTAAATCAAACATACCTGAGCGTGTAAAATTAAACAAAACAAATGCCTGATTCCCCTCGAGCAGACAGGTAAATAAAATAGGCTGACCATATTTCGAATATCTAAAAAAACACCATATTAACACTCAACACTAATTCACTAAACACTAAAACACTAAAACACTAATTCTCCAAAAAAATTGTTTAAATATAAGCCAAATATTTCAAGTGACTCTTTTCTAGGCCAAACACCACACACGCACCGGACATTCCCCTAAAAAGGTCATGTCCGTCGAAAAGAGAGCGTATGCTTACCCTAAATAAAAAAAACAATCTTCTCACCTTGATACGCGCTCCTTGCGGCGGAATATCAGGCATCGGCACATCAAAGCTCAGCACGCTAGTCTTCATGGCCGGCCCTGTTGACTCAATGCTCACCTGACGTAGCGGCATCCCGCCAACCTTCTACACACACACACACACACAGACATACAAACAGGCAGGGCACTTCATCTGCAATCACGTGCAATAGTAGTGCTCGGTATTGAGCGCAGAAACGTCACCAGGACGACAAATGGAGCCACGCTGGGAAAAGGAACGGTGTGGTTTCAATGCAAACAGACATGAATTGGTAGGTGTGAATAGTGATGACTAGTGAAAGATCAGCGGTGAATCACAGAACAACGCTTCCACCTACAGCTAATCAACCCACTAGACGAGACTGTTCTAGAATCGGCCTTGACAGCGCATCGGCTATACTCGAGCCGTCATACGCTCTGCGCGTGATCGTGTGTAGGTGCGCACGTGTGTGTGTGTGTGTGTGTGTGTGTGTCTCAGTGCGCGTGCGTCATTTCTGTAGAAATGACGCCTTAAATTGATTGCACGGCTGGTGGACGCAGGAGTTCACGCGCCAGTCACTCACCTAACACGTGCTCACAAATGTTTGTGACGTGTATTCATTTGAAAACGCAAACATTTTTATGTGAATAAAAAATTTTTCATTTATATGTATTTTTATACAGATGTCAAAAAATACATGTTTATGTTTTATATTTCAATCAATATTTTACGATGTTTGGAAAAAAAGATTATGTAGTTCCATAATCTGCATATTTATTAAATAAACCGTGACTGCAGTGGATTTATGAATTATGTTTTCCTTACATAAATGAACACGTAATGCGAGATACGCCCACGACGTTAATAACATACAACCTCTTAAGACGAAAAGAAAAAATATTAAAAATACTCACATAATCTCAGACTAACAAAACACTTTTCAACCGAATTAACATTGGGCGCGGGTGCGATATTGCCAACACGCTAGCAGGATGGAAATGAATCAGGCTTCATAACAAACCTTAATCAGGGGCGGCGCCAGGATTTGCCGGTGGTGCGCCGAGGGGGGGGGGGGCTAAGGCAAAAGATGGGGTGCTTGGCGAAATGTACAAGCCCCCCTCGGCTCCGCCACTGAACTGAATACTAACTTCGGAGCTAAGTTATACGCAGTCTGCTTGAAAACAGTGAAAATGTTTTTAGAAGATGTGTTCCTAATTCAGCTGGAAGTCATTTTTAATCCTAAAATATTGTGTGCATTTAACCTATATTGACGGTCAAACTACACCAAATACCATGCACTCTGCAACATAGTATAGTCAGAAACGTGTCTAGAAGCGGGTCTAATAATTCTACCCGAAAAGTCTAAAAAGTAGTGAGGTAGATGTGGTGCTCTACGTCTCGCACCACTTCGCGGAACTCGCCAGAAATCATGACCACCTATATATCATGCAAACACCCACACCTACACTGTCATGTGCGCGTGCATCAATGCGTGCATGTCATTGTATTTCACAACCTTCTGCTTCTTCAAGCACGGTGCAACTGTGTGCATGTATGTGACAGTGTCGAGTTAAGGTAAAAATGGAACGGTACAAATGCAACGGTAAAAATGACATTTAGGAACATTACCTAACCTAACCTAACCATTTTTATCGTGGCATTCTGACCTGTGCCATTTTGACCGTTCCCCGCCAGTGTCATATGTCGCAATAAGCAGTTTTTCCAGAACACTCGCCTCGTTTGCTTGTGTCGCTCCGTGGCATGTATCTTCTCCACATGGGCTCGAGCTGCCAATCTTTCAGCCGCCCAGCAATACTAATAGAATGCTGGTCCGGATAAGTCAAAAACTTGGGTCATTGTCCCAGGCTGATTCACTATATAATAGAGCCATGTCAATTTATCTTTACAATTCTTCCCTCCCAGCTGGTCGGGTTTGTCTTGATGATCAATGGATCTCACGTTGAGCTAACTTTCGTCCACTAATTATAATTTCTGGCTACGTCTGTTCTCCATTCTGTTAGTTGAAACCTTCCTTCGGATAAACTCCCCTGTGAAGGATTTCGTTTCCAATTAAGAATCCTTAGTCAACTACGAAATGCCATTTTATAGTCCAATGATCATAATTGAAATATGATTGCTACACGTACCCAAGACAGTGACGACGCTTGGAGAAGGCTTGGAGGCGCTGAACTCCCACCTCCAAAAAATGTCTCAATCCCTCTCTGAGCCCCCAGAAAAATCTGACCATGAACGTTTCGAGTGTGGTTCCTCATGTTTCGCCGAGACCACGCATTTTTTTCTTCAACCATCCTCTCAGGGTCTAGGCTAAATGTGTACAGATTCAAGAACATTAAAAACGCTAATTTATTAAAAACATAAAAACGCACGAAAACGTTTCTATATTTTTCATAGATCTTAGGTTAGGTTAGGCTTAGCCGGTTAGGTTAGGTTAGGTTTAGTCAGGTTAGGTTAGAACTGAAAGAAATTCGTTGAATCAAATTTTCTAAATCCAATGTTCTTGAATCCTGACACCTATAGCTTCATCCTCCTCTCGGTCCCCCCACCTGAAAAATCCTGGCGCTGCCACTGATTGAAACCCTCCTCTGGATAAATCCTCCTTCATGGATATCCTTGAGAATCCTTAGTCAATCGCGAAATGTCATTCTATAGGTCAATGGTCAAACTGGAAGTCTGGTTGCTACAAGTATACACAACCGCTGCACATTAAATCTCCAAATGAAAAAAGGAAAATATAATAGAGAAAATGCTCTCTGGAATTTGACAACAAATATCTAGTTCTAAGGAAAGATGTGTTGTGTGCGTGCTCAGTGTGATATGTAGCGTTACCTGCATTTTGTGCACAAATAACTTTGCCATTGCCGCGAATATTATGCACGAAAGAAGAAGATTTTTTGACACTCAGTTCAAATAGAATTCAAACAACACGGCAAAATCGTAGAACAATTTCACACCTATCTTGCACTGACTATACAGACTGTAGTTTTTCAATTCAAAAACTTATTTTTGTCATATCACATGCCTTGTTGGCAAGATGTTCCTCCAATGTAAAATACTTTTGGAATTAGTTCAATTCATTCATAATTAATTAATTAGACAATATAATTAGATTGTAGGAAATTTAGTATACATTATTATAATCAGACTGAAAGGTGAAAAAGACTGAAAGTGTATCACTGAAAAGCAGTGGTTTCCAGCCTATGGTACACCAGGACCTTTCAGGTGGTCACAGTTTAAATGTTAAAGGTCTAAGTGACAGCTGCAACACGGGGAGAAGCCAAAGCTTATGAACACACAGGTGTGTCCCGTGCAGCTCGCTGCCACCGCAGAACTCACCCTCTCCACGCCATGGTGCCACAAGGACAAGGGACGTATTAGAGAGTGCCACCTCCCCAGAATGATTGGCACAACACATGACTGATATCTGGTAACATTTACTGCTGGGTGGACAAGGGCTGTTGATTTATAGAATTGGTCCAATGAGATTCTTATCCGCCGGGATTTGAACCACGGACCTCTTGCTTGTGAGGCGGGTGTGCTACCACTACACCACGGAGTCCAACAAACACTATCGCGGTCATGAACAATGTCAACAGGACGTTATTTCTGATGTGTTGTGAGCAAAGTAATGTCCCTCATTGACCAGCTGATAGAGAAGAAGCAGATACACTACTCTCATTGAGTTGTTTTTTATTTCAGTTGATTTGTGTGTTCTACTTGTACAATTATGTAAATATAGTGATATCTGATATAACTGAGTTTCTCTGGAACCAGGTGGTACGCGGCGACTGTACGATACCTCCAAGTGATACTTGATCAAAAAAAGCTTGGCAGCCATCGCTGCAGAGTATTTCCAATGCTGAACGAAGTTAGAAACACACAATAATAACAACAACTTTGTTTTTCAAACTACAATAGCAGGAACAACATTTTGAGTGAGCATTTTATAGTGTAAGTACACACCTTACAACTGGACGATGCTGACTACAGCACTCACGTGCCAAATTCACACGCACCACACAACAATCACACAGGCACACACCCACAAAACAACACCTTATGTGCACCTCGTGTGCATTTCTTCCCATCTCCTTGTGCCTGTCAGCTGTGTGTGTGTATGTGTGTGTGTGTGTGTGTGTGTGTGTGTGTGTGTGTGTGTGCTGCTCGTCGGTAGGAGGCATCGATTTTGGGTGAGCAGCCAAGTCGACTAGATAAACAAGAAACAGAGCGGACAGAGAGTCCGTCGCCACCGACGTTGCAATGTCACAAAACATGCACACATGCAGCCGCGCATACAAACCAGTAGAGTTGTGTGTTCGAACCAGGTTTCAAGCTGTTCAGATTGTCGGCGGGTCGTGTGCTCGAGGTCACGACAAGGTCATGCCGTGTGACCCAGACAGGTCGAGTGAAATCAACGCAATTTCGCCCATCTATAGCAGTGGTTCCCAACCTTTTCTAGTTTGAGGCATCCTTGGCAAAGCCTTTCAAATGTTCCCGGCACCCTCATAAGGAAATACATTTTCAAAATATCCGTTGTTCTTATTATTATTTTTTTCATTTCGACATTTTGCATCGGTATAACAACACCTTATACATAGATATGAAAATTTCCTTAACACTGATCCTGCTATTACAAAAAGTGGTATTATAATACAAATATGCAATTTTTGCCCTGAATTTTGGCGGCATCCTCAAAAGATGTCACGGCACCCTTTGGTGCCGCGGCACACCGGTTGGAAACCACTGATCTATAGACTGGTGTTCTTAACGTTTTTCAGTTTTGGCACCCTTTGCCCAATCCTTCCTTCAAGCCTTCAGTTCTCGCACCCCCTGTATTTGTAGCTATTTGAGAAATTTTTATAATACAAATGATGTATTTTGTTTTTGCACACGATTATGCGAAAAAAAATTCTGAGAAAATATAAAACAAAAACATTGAACATTAAGCATTTAAACATATATTTTCATGAATTTAATGTTAAAGGAATTATCTCACCCTTTAAAACCAGATTTGCACTCCTAGAGGTGCAAACACCCTCGGTTTGGAAGCCCTGATATACATCACACGTGGGACACGAAGGTCGAGAATAGCTTCTTTGAATCACCACCAGATGTCGTATGAGCGCAGCAAGTTCCACCACACACACATATTATGAATGCATGCTAACACCAGGTGGCGCGCAATTATAACAAAACTGTTTATATTTTTGTATATCATAGCATGGCATTGTCTTAGGCCTTGTAATATTGCCTGTGATACCTACGCACGTATATTAATTCGAGTGCACTTTATGTTCACATTTTCACATTTAATTGTGGATTATTATGCAATTAGCCCACTGACTCGGTGTGAATATATCTATATGTAACCTGTGTTGACGCCACTACATATCGCACCTACAGTATTAAATACCAAGTGAAAATACAGCTGTGTGATTTTGCAAAACGTAAGATATTTTTACTTGTCTTCCGTAATTGATTTTGCTTGTATTTTTGGAGGAATCCAAATTTAATTTGCTTGAATCATCCCTATTTACTGATGATAATGTAAATCAGTTGATAATTATCGTATATATTTACACACACATAGTTGTAGTGTATTATCACTTTTTCGCTATGCTGGTTTTGATGACAATATACCCAATGAACTGAACTCAGTAGAATTCTCGGGAGTATAATTGCATATTAATATCCCCAGCCAATTTACCGGATTGTTATTAGAATATGTTATTCTTAAACCTTATCTTCATTTTCACTATTTGAAATATATTTCTTTGTAAAATACAAATCGCACGTAAATTTGAAAAGTTAAGTTTCATAAAAAGTTAAGCAATAATTTCTTACAGTGCAGACTGTAATTGGCAATCTGCATCGGAGTTAAACTTACAGCACATTTTTACAATTCATGCTTGTAATAATCGATATAATGGCCATTTTGCGAAAATATCATTGGACGGATTTCTTTTATTTGTATTTGTTAAATTGCACCAACGCAAGCAAATATGATCTCATATGCATGAAGACCTTATTTTGTGCCATTCCTTCTGATCTTTTCTCATTCAGAATTCGATTTTGAGTGTTTAAAATATGATATATTTTTATTTTATCGTAATTACAGAATACCTTAATTGTATATTTATTTGGTTTGTTGTTACAGCAAACAGAAACAATGGCTTTTTAGCACATTGAAAGAAAGCATGGACAAAATAACAATTAACGGCCAAAAAAAGGAAAATGTTTCTACTTTTTCTTTATGACAGTCTCAAGTTTTTATTTGTTCCTTGTGAGCTCCTCAATTTGCATATTATTATGTATTTAGGGCTGTACAACCAGTTAGCGAGCCCACATGTGTGTGTGTGTGTGTGTGTGTGTGTGTGTGTGTGTGCTCGTGTACGCTCATATGCTTAGACATGTAAACGACGGAAATTGAAGCTAAGAACAACGCGTCACACAAGCAATCTTGTAGAAATGAAAGAAAGTCTGAACATGATTTTGAGTCGGTTTAGCACATTTGATGTGGCTGTGAAAAGGTGTGTCTTCACATGAGCGCCATTCAGCCTCTGATATCGAATGGTATGTCTGGTTCGTCGTAGCGATATCCACAAGGAGCTGTCACCACCGAGGTGCTGATCACTGTCTGGGGACGTACCGATGTCTTAAAGATCACTTGTTGCGTCGTCACCAGCCGGGTTTGTGTGATCACTTTAGTGACGAACTGGTTGGGGCCCTGGGAAGTCACCAGCTGGGTGTTTGTGACCCGCCTGGTAGCAATCTGGTCCCGACCACTGCTTGTCACTGTGACCACAACAGGAACAGTGACGACTCTCTGAGTGGAGCGGTAGTCGGTCTCGGTACGTGTTTGTAGTCGTGTTCGAGTCACTCGGTTGACTAAGGAGCGAGTGGCAGTAACGGTACGGGTGATAGTTGTCAACCGAGTAACTTCTCTTCGGACTGTGCTTGTGACGCGGATCTCGCGCGGCTGTAACACTGTCGACAGAACAGTGCTCGTGACAACCACTGGCTGGGTGACAGTGACAACAGACGTTCTGTCGCGGCCTGTCGCCGTCACTGTTTGAGTCAATACCTGCTCATTCAAGCACACACGCACACACACACACACACACACACGCACACACACACACACACACACACACACACACACACACACACACACACATTCGGTGAATAAATCAGCAGAAATGGATGTCGGAAGGAAGACATAACAGAGTGCATTGGCTGAATTTGTTCACAGTTATTGCGTTGGTTGTGCTGAAATTGGGGAAATTAGCGAGGATAGTCGACTGTTTCAGTAATTTAGACCAAAAGAAACCCGCATTCACGTTAATTCATATCTGGCAGATTTACAAGCATCATGATTTAAAATCCGCCTACAATTTTGCTACCAATGTAACTGCGCCTTCTAATGGGAATTGACACTGCCTAAACCAGCTGATTGTACACAAAAATTCGACATTCCATGAAATCTCGTTTCATGTAGTGTGTTCCACAACTGAGTTTAAACATTTAAATGTCATTAATCTCTTCGGTGTGTCAAAACGGTGTGTATTTGTGCATTAATGCGCAGAACCGATGCGAGGTTTATGGGGCCAACTCAAATGCAATACTTGGCGCTCCATTATAAATAAAGCACAATTACAATAGAGGTTCGACTTCGGGAAAATGCAGTCACGAGCAGCCCCTCGGTCTCCTTAACCTTCATCTTCGGAACTTTTATGCGCTCATTTACGACAAATTTTAACATCATGCGTGAGCCAACGGATCCCCTCAACACTCGGGCCCTCCGGCCGGGGGTACGGGGGGCGGATGCTGCGGCTCTGTGTGTCTGTCTGTGTATGTGTGTGTATGTGTCTGTGTGTGTGTCTGTGTGTGTGTGTGTATTCATGCTGGGAGGTGGCCAAAAGGGGAGTCGGTCCTTCGTGCTCACCTGAGTTCTTGTGATTGTTCTAGTGCGTACGGCGCCTGGTCGTACCGAAGTTGACACGACCGTGTTGGTACGCAATACCGTCGAGATGATCTGCCGGTCCGGTCTGCTCACAGTCGATTCACGCTGCTCGGTGACGCGTCTCGTGACATCCCTCTGCACGACCACGTTTGACGTGCGCGTTATTACACGCTGCTCGGTTCTGGTGATCGCAACGGTGCGCGTGGCCACGGCCGTCGATAATTGGGTTCTCGTTCTGGGTACCGTCTGAATGACAGTCCTCACCACTTCACCTCCCTGCTGATACTTGGTGCTGCTAACCGTGGTCGTGCGCGTCACGGTGCGGACGATGGAGCGCACGCTGGTCCTCACTACGGTGATCTGACTCTGCAGTATTGAAGTGGTCAGCATTTGTGATGTGACTGTTCTGGTGATGGTCCGGGTGATGACGGTAGGGACGACACTGGTGGAAACCACCTGTCTTGTTACTGTTATCGTCTTTATGTTGACTATTGGTGGCAGATCAGCACAGCGTCCTGTGTTAGTGGTAGGTTCTGGAGGTGGAAGATACGGTGACAGCTGGGGCGCGGCGTGGCAACCGGCGGCCGCAAGCAGCAGAGTTGCCAACATCACCTGGCAACTCATTGTCTGGGAGCACTTACTGGTTAGCAGACACAAATTGTCGTTACACTACACAACAATAGTTGAAAAGCTCCATAAAGGTGATAACCTAATGAAATTAAGTACAATGAAATATCAAATCATCAAATATTCAAATATATTACGTATCCAATTTATTATACATCATAACTTAATTCATACAATTGCATTATATTGTCAGATACCACACTTTAGACATATTCAACGTTTCCTATGATTTAGTAGTGGTTAGTGGAGCTGTAGCAACCACCCCCGCACGCCCCCCCCCCGGCATGGACCCCCGAATGTTGAGGGTTCCTGTTGCCTCACGCAGGGACTGTTCGTAACTACATTATTCCAAAGTCAGACCTCTATTATAATGGTGTTTTATTCATCATGGGGGCCGGAATTTTCGCCCCCGGGAGGGGGGCACATAAGAGCTGGTTACGATTGTGGTAGTCAGAATTACTTATCAAGCTTTTGAGGCTAGTGAAACACACAGTAAATAATTATTTTCAATAATAATTAAATAATTATTTCTTAAGCCCAATCACCTCGAGTGACACGAGCATAATTCTCGTGTATTACCAAATCAAACTGTAGTAAGACATTTTTTCAATACAATTTCCTAGAAACCTGTCATTCGTAAATATTTTTATTGGTATATATGATATATATGATATGTAACATACAATAATTATTGACGACACAACAACAGCAATAATAATATAAATAATGCTAATAATAATAATAATATTATTGGTATATATAATATTAATAATACCAATTCTAATTAAAACAATATTTTGATCACGGAGCAGCGCTTCAAATTGCGTATCAAAATTTTATTTGATACAATAAATAAATATAAAATATACCACGTAATATAATGCTTGAGCTCATTGTTGAGCACAAAAGATGCATCTCCATTCATACAATCCAGGAGTATAACGCACCTCATGCAGTGGCGGCGTCAGGATTTCTCTGGTGGGCAGCTGAGGGGTGAGAAACTACACCCAATGAGGAACTACACCCAATTAGTTCATGGTCAGACTTTTAGGGGGCTCAGGGGGTTTGGCACATTTTGGTATATTCAGCCCCCCAAGCCTCGCCACTCCTTAAGTGATATTTGAGAACATCTAGCATATTTATGTTGACCAATATATATTGGAATTCTTGTGTGATTTGGTCAAGCCCTCCCGGTTTTTATTCGTAAAAGTATCGTTCAATAGATTGCAATAAAATGGGTTTTTATTGGACAATCTTAACTGACGAAATTTTGAATAAAACATTACAAAGGTCGTTACATTATATTCGCTCCGCCAGACATAAGCAATCAATGATGCATTTACATGATCGCGAATTACCCACGACTTAAGCGATTGTTATTACAAAAGACAGTCCAGCAAGTAAATAACCAAGTTGGATAGAAATGGATTTGATACGAAAAAAGCATGTCTTGCCTGGTCCACTTTCTGTTTAACAGTACGTATTATGAGACATCTTAATTCTGATGCGACATCATTGGAAATTAGCACAACTTTACACCATATCTTCATCCTATAAAACATCCAGCTTTACCTTGCTCCAGCTAAGTTTCTATTCTACATCAATGTTTTCTTCATATGAGAAGGGGGTTGTCGGGCTGCTCATATTTGTACCCTTCACACGGTTTTGTGCTGGTCACCACTCTTGTCACTTTACTTGGTCTCGTGACAATGGAAGTCACCGTTACTGGACGAACACTGCTCACCACCTGAGTTCTGGTCACCTCTTGAACTTGTCCCGGAATATTTTGAGTTCTTGTGACCACAACTTGAATGACCGATGTTCTTGTCCGGCCACCAACAGGAACTACGCTGGTTCTCGTTATTTGTTGGCTCACAACCTGGGTCGAAACCAACGTTCTCGTGACAGTCAACACGGAGGATTCCACCACCGTGCTTGTCAACGTTGTTGTGAACTCCACAGGCCGAGTGATAGTCGTCGCCCTATTTACAACACTGGTCTGCGTAAAAGTCACAATTCTTGTGCTGGGACGGTCAACGGTCGTCACTTGTGTCCGTATAGACTGTCTGGTAATGCGAGCCACTGAGGTGGAGGTGATAACGTTGCCGGGCACCGAACTTGTCACTCTTGACACGCGCTGCTGTACTCTGGTGCTGTCCACTGTGCGGTCGGGTTGCTGTTGCGTTTCAATCCTGGTACGTCGCACTGTATTTGTGACCGTCGATACCCGAGTCTGCCCACCAACAGTTCTTGTAACTATTCTAGTGACAGTGGTTGGCACCACATTTGTACTAGTTACGGTGCGCAATACGGTGGTGCTGATAACACGTGTGCTAACAACTTGTCGAGTGAGCGTTTGTGTGATCGTCCTTGTTCGGTATACATTGATGACCGTGTCAACCTGGCTTGTGACCATGCGTGTGCTTGGGTTTCCGGGTAAAGTAACTATCACCGTCCTTGTACTACCAATCTGTTGGGTTGATACCCTTGTGCTAAGAAGTGTTGATACAACAGTGTTCACTTGACTCTGGTAGACAACACTTTTGCGTAGCGTGGTTCTTGTTCGCGTCTGCCTCACGGTCCGCGCAACCGTGGTTTGCACAATTCGCACTATTGAGCTGGTCGAGGTGCTTGTGGAGACCGATGTTTCGCGCGAGCAAGTGAGCTGTGATGACGGCTTGTTTCCTGAGGGTGGAGGCAGGTAACCATCGGCCAACGATATGGCACCGGCAGCAAACCCACTGCCTCTTGGTCGATTCTGCGCAGACGCACACTCAGCCAGAAACGTCAGCAGTAAGATCTGTATTAGTAGCCTGAAAGCGACGGCTGGATGAAGCCGCGTCATTATGTAATTGTCTGCAACACACATGTGCCACCGGCAAACACTTTGATTAGACACGACCCGGCATTTGAGGGCACAGACACACACGCACGCACACAACACCATGTCTCAGTGGACACGTTGTGTGTGGTGGTGCCTGCTGTGATTGGACATTTTACTGACGCGCTCAGGCTTCTGTTGACTTGCGCTCAGATCTTGTTTGCTCTCGCCATGCACTTATTGTCTACCAACTGCCGTCTTCATGACCAGTCAACATTGGCTTTGTTACGCGACCAGGTCGAGAGCAGTATTGCGCCATAAAGTCCAATCACAGGCCGGGTCTAGTGTCTGAGAGCTCAGAACTCTCTCTCTCTCTCTCTCTCCTTTACTCTGGGCATTCCAGCGACGCCTGGCTGGCGATTGCGTCAGATTCGCCCATTTGAATATAGGTGGCGCTATTTGCGGGCGATTGTGTATGCCGTGGACTTTATGGCTGACAAGATCTCGGCGCATGGCCAGCCGACAGAGCCTGAACGGTCATTCATGCCAAGCGACGTACAAGAGCACAAACATATAATGACGCCATGTCATATATAATTGTCACCGCATAATATGCTGATGTATTCTTATATGTTGTTCTTCTTCGATGGCCTATGTGAATGACAATTAAACGCATGCAAGTTCGAATTGGCTGCTGCATAATGTTCAGCCCTGATATCTTCCATATTAAATGTTTCAAATCGTAATTTTTATTCTAAGAGCTGAAACAAAATATTTTTTTGCCAATGACTGTGATATTTTTTATTATAATTCGATATATTGTCCCTATTAATATTAGATCAACATTTAAATGTGAAATGCTTGCCGTCACATAGGAATTATATTTTTTTTATAATATTAATTTAAATTTGTTATTTTATATTTATATATAAATTAAAATAGGTATATTGTTAAAAATTGAAGTGAAACGCCATGTTTTCTGATTCAAATTTGTTCATTTTTTTTATTTTTTTATCCAACCTATTTTTATTTTCAAAATATCTCGACAATGTTTTTTTTTACTTTTGCGTTCAGAGAACACATCAGAAAATCCTTTATTCTGAGGTATTTTGGCGAACGTACCAATAATATTTTCCTTTAGGCTAATATTCATTGCAAAGTGATTTCGCTCAGCAAAAAATCACCAAAATATAGCTGGAGCTTTGTTTGGCAGCTCGCAGTGGCATCATTAGTGTACTAACCTCTACGTGGACAACAACGAACCAGCAAACGAACCGAGACTCCAAGCAGGGCCGGACGCTGAAATATCAGCAGATCTTCACAAGAGCGCAGCCCCGCAGCTAATGAGCACACAGTCAACCAGCGCAACCTCCACCGAAACGCAACGCATGCGGCAACAGCGTTTTGTGTGGTCACACCACTGGCTGGCGGCGTTTTATACGTCCCTGAGACTGGGGGTCTGAAGACCCTCCCCGCCGACGCACGTGACCTTGCCGATTTGCACGTGCAAAGGTGTGTGTGTGTGTATGTGTGTGTGTAAGACAACGACTGCCAGGAGAAAGTGCAAGGATTCTCAGATTATCTGACGTCTATGGTTTTGCACGCGCACACACGCACGCATGCACAGAAGTGCACGAGCACATACACGGAGTCGGTGTGTTGAACCACAAAGGTAGCGGGCATTCGACAATGTCGCCGACTTGGTTGCTGAAAGATTTGAGAGTCAGCATGTATTGTTCAGCCCCACTACCCGCCAGTGGTTCCCAACCTTTTCTACAGCAGCGACCCTACAGCTCTGCACAAAGCAGGCATCACGACCCAAGCCTACATAGATATATCAATTGCCCATATGTGTAATGATTATGCGTTTAATCATAATTTGATTCAATCATCGTCAGCTTCGATCAAAGAATGATTATAATTTGATCATGGTCTGCTCAGAATCGTAAAGAATAGACATGTTGCATTTGAGTAATCACAGAATCTAATGATAAGATATTTTAGTGACAAAATAGATCAACTTTGGATCAACTTTGGATCAACTTTGGATCAACTTTGGATCAACTTTGGATCAACTTTGGATCAACTTTGGATCAACTTTGGATCAACTTTGGATCAACTTTGGATCAACTTTGGATCAACTTAGGATCAACTTTGGATCACCTTCGGATCAACTTTGGATCAACTTTGGATCAACTTTGGATCGCGACACTACATTTGACCAAGCTCACACAAGCTGGGCCATGCAAAAGGGCTGGGGTGTATT
The DNA here is from genome assembly GCA_916048095.2 of Sacculina carcini. NCBI lineage: Eukaryota > Metazoa > Arthropoda > Thecostraca > Sacculinidae > Sacculina > Sacculina carcini. The sequence continues at coordinate 1,165,535 of OU696576.1, read as the reverse complement.
TTGTATTACCCGACCCAAGTGCATTGTAGCAGTCCTCCATTATGATTAGTTTAACTAACCAATTGAATACTGCGGAATTATATCAGATGTAACGGTAGCACGGGCGTATATCCTGTGGTAATGGGGGTATATATACCCACCAGCAGCTTGACTGGGGTAATAAATATGCAACTATAACCACGAGAATTCTGCTGAGCTAAGTTCATTGGGTATATTATCATCAAAATCAGTATAGTTAAAAAGTAGCATTACACAAATGTGTGTATGCAATTATATGCAATATACTTTTAATTGAGGTAATTGTAATTAAATAGGCACAAATTAGTCGAGGGTGTACCCCAAATGAACCAACTGAGTCAACTTTGAACACTAATTCATGATGTCTGTCATCCCCCTCGGGCCTCGACACAAATCTACGCCCTTGAAGTCAAGCATAGTAATTGAATATAATAGGGTTATCAAATGCAATGCACACAATATTACTTGGTTTAATACATTTAGCAGAGTTAAAATGACTTTTGCAAAAGCTAACCTCATTTTACGCGTGCGCTAATGACTTGGTGTGCATGTACGACCCGCTTACCAGATGCTCATTAACAGATGATGGAGGATTAGATGATGTTCGACCGCTGGTGTATCTCGTTCATCTCGGCTGCATGACAATACACCAGCCACAAAACAAATGTCCTTCAAGCTAAGCTGCCAACGACCATCGTGCACTGTAGTCCATACAAACAACATAATCCCACACGACAAGCCCAGAATATCAGCTGCCGTTGATCTTTTGATCCGTCCAGCATACCGTAGATCGCCACTATTAAGGCCATATTTCAATCCAAAGCTATACTCTATATTTTCCACAGTGGGCTAAATGGCCAGAAGAATATCAGGGTAAACAATTCAGTCTACCTAAGTTTTATCTGTCCAAAAACAAGCTTAATTATATTTTGAATTATATCTATGTTACGAAAGTACAAATATGTGCAAAAGTTTGATAAAAACGTAAGCTAACACGTAAATGATAAGAAAGGACAATATTTTCAACATATGGCGAATGTGGAACAAACAGATCAATATAAAAAATACTACCGGAGAAAAGTTCAAACTTTAGCTGGGCTTATATTGATCCGTACTAGTAGAAACCTGGTATTTCAGATCTGAAAAATGGCATGGGCTTAATAGCCAGGTGGGCTTAATGGCTGGACTCTACTATAACCCGTCGTTGTGAGACAGAAAACGGGAAAATTGCCGTCTTAAAAAATAAAAATGTAATTGATTGTGTATTCATTTAGCTGACACATGAAAACTGGTTAAAAATGCAAAGAAAATATTTATGCGCTCATAAAAAGTTCATTGATACGCCACAATAGAGTGTAGCATGCAAAAATGAGCGACATTTGTGTTTCTTAAAATATACTCAGAATCCAATAAAAGCATTAAACAAATTAATCATATTTAACCAGATTATTCAGGAATTTTCGATTAGAGCTCTCAAACCAGTGCGCTAATTCTAGCTAATTACTCCTTCGTTCTTTGTTTTCCCAAAATATAAATGAAATCATGGCATCGGATGTAATGCTACATCAGTTCTTTGATTAATTTCCTCATCATGACATGATTTTGAATAATTTCGACAACGTAGGATGGCGGACAAAGAACATGGAAGGTTTTGCAAATGAGACATCGTTGACCATAATATAAATTACACCTAATACAAACAAATTAAGCAATAAATATATTTTCTAAGTGAAATGTTACATGAACATATTTTCTTACATTCTAAATTGACAGCGTAAAGCTCAGAATGTAAAAAATCGAGCAGATATGCATTATGAGTGTATTTACACGCAATTGGCCAATGAAACAGGATGATGTATCTTTTCTCCACACACGGGTTTTACTCCATAAAAGCATGACATCGGATCTCCTAAGCACTCAGACGCTTGCGAATCTGTGGTTCATGCAAGCGTGCAGCACACGAGATTTGGCCGTGCACGAGCTCATCTCAGGCTACACCTCCAGCATCGACCATATTTGGACACGACACGCCACGAGAGTCAGTGGTTGAGAGTAACTTTAGAGATTGTATCGTCCATGTAGTCAGTGCCCATCAAAAGTGGCATTAAACAATCTCTCCTTTACTGTTCAAGGATTGTGGAAACAAGGAACAGATGTGTGTGTGTGTTTGTGTATGTATGTGTGTATTTGTGTGTGTGTGTGTGTGATATGTAGCCAATAAAACCCGATTGGAAATGTCAACGGGATGAAGACCTTATCAGCTCAGAAGGGTCTATGTGCTCACTAAGTAGCGACTGTAAAATGAAGCCTCACCTTCACATGAAGTGAATGTAGGCTGGGGAGCACTGGGTTCGCGTGCTTATTTGATCATTCACCACTTTCATGCGTTGAGTCTGTTGGATAATCTGCCACCAACAAGGCCATCACTTTGATTAAGCGATTCCAATGATTGAAGTGTTATCTGTGTACTCAAATGAGCATGAAATCACAGAGTATCATTCACTTAGTGGCATCAATAAGCGCTAGTCAGAAGATTAGATGAAATCACTGACGGCACCAAGCAAGACGAGCGGGACTTGGAAGGACTGAAACACTCCAAACATGTCCCAAACCTCCCCCCAAACCTCCCTGAGTCCCCAACAACCTCACCATGGACATTTCCAGTTTGGTTCTTCATGTTCCGCCATGACCCGCATCTTTTTCCTCAGCCCACTCCCAGCCCTTCCACCGGAAAAATCCATGTAATTCCAGTACAACCAGAAACATGGTCGAGTCGTCGGCAGCTAAACCGGCTCCCCCACTATTCTGCAGTGAGGAGGGTGGCTAGACACCACACAGGAATAAAAACAACACCTATGCAAAGGTGGATGAGCTACTTGATAACGAACGACTATCTAGCAAAATATTCGCGTCTCTGCAAACTAATGTATCATTGTCTCTTATGTCTCTGCAAACTAATGTATCAGTGTCTCTTATGTCTCTTTTAACTAATGTATCAGTGTTTCTTATGTGTCTTTTAACTAATGTATCATTGTCTCTTATGTTTCTGCAAACTAATGTATCATTGTCTCTTATGTCTCTGCAAACTAATGTATCATTGTCTCTTATGTCTCTGTAAACTAATGTATCATTGTCTCTTATGTCTCTACAAACTAATGTATCATTGTCTCTTATGTCTCTACAAACTAATGTATCATTGTCTCTTATGTCTCTGTAAACTAATGTATCATTGTCTCTTATGTGTCTTTTAACTAATGTATCGTTGTTTCATATGTCTCTACAAACTAATGTATCATTATCTCTTATGTCTCTGCAAACTAATGTATCGTTGTCTCTTATGTCTCTGCAAGCTAATTTATCGTTGTCTCTTATGTCTCTGCAAAACAAATGTATCGTTGATTCTTGTTTGCTTACGTATTTCTTCTGTGTATTATCTTCGTTTGCCTGTTGCTGTATTGTTTCCATTTGACGTGTGTGTGTGTGTAAATATTAGTGCGCTACAGTAAATATAAGTTGTTCTGGTGTTGTTAGTGTCGCATGCTACGATACTTCTATGAGCATAACATAGGTAATCGTCAAAACTGCCGCAGTTAAGAAATGTGATTGACTTGTTTCACTTTTATAATAAATCTCTTCCTTATTTTCATGAATTTTCTATAAAAATCTTTTCCTTTTTTTATAATTTTTATATATTTTCTTTAAATTGCCGTGATTTTTATTTTGTTTTTAGCATCTTTTAGTATTGAACATATTTCACTTTTATATACAATCCTTTCTTCATATTATTTTTTATCTCTTCTTTATTTTCATGAGAGCAGAAAGATTGTCAACTTGTGACACCCGGGAACAACTACAATATCATACAAATATTAAAACAAATCAACAAGTCAAATATAATTTACTTCTACCCCAGCCTTGTACAACTAGTGGATACACAATTAGTGTCTTCCAGTATCTAGTGTAACAATTTGAAACGTTAGCGATTTGCATTAAAACTGTGATATGCTAAAGTTGCATTTTATATGCTGGAAAAATGCTTACTTGCTTGAATATTCCAAATAATGTATATCTGACTCGATATGTATTCATCAATTTTATCACAGAAATATACGTCAAAAAAGTACAAATTAGTACAAAAAAAGTACAATTTTTGCGTCGTTTTTGTATTGTCAGGCTCTAGTCGAACGCAAATACTCAAAAAATAAATTTTCCAGTATTTCTTCGACAATATTTGCAGCAAATGCATTTTTTGCCTCTCAAATTTTTGGCTGAATAACAAACACCATTATGTGTGTGTATGTGCTTCTGTGTGTGTTTGTGTATGTGTGATTGTGTGTGTATATGTGAGTGTGTGTGTATGTGTGTGTGTGTGTGTGTGTGTGTGTGTTTGTTTGTTTTTTATCCCCTTTTTTGTGTGTTGTGCGTGAGTGTGTGCATGTATGTGTATGTGTATGTGAGTGTGTGAGTGTGCATGTGTGTGAGTATGTGAGTGTGTGAGTGTGCATGTGTGTGTGTGTGTGTGTATGTGTATGGATGTATGATTGTCTGCAGAGTTGAGCCGTTTTCACACTCCATATTAGGTTGATCCGCCATTGCACACCTTCTTGTCACCAGCCTCACTCACCTGTTGTGTTGATAGAAGGTAGAAATGACCAGACACGTTGCTGGCCTCTTGGGCAGTGGCGGCGCCAGGGTTTTTTCGTGGGGGGGGGATTGAAGAGCGGCTAAATAAAAATAGGCGAGGTCATGGCAAAACATGAGAAACTACACTCGAAACTTTCTTGGTCAGATTTTTTGGGGGAATAAGGGGGGCTTGGTACATTTTTTGAGGGGAGTTCAGCCCCTCCCCCTTTCCTGGCGCCGCCACAGCTCTTGTGGATCATATGCTGGAAGCAGCGAGAGACCATCAAAATATTTGTTGTTATTTATTAAATCACATATTTATTGTTGATTGTTGTTATTTATTGAGGAACTAGGGCGGAGTGACATTATGCAGTGTTATCCGATGAATTGTTTATTATTTATTGTTATTTATTTATTATTTTCTTTTCGAACTATCTTTCTAGAATTTTTTGTTTTCGAACTCTCTTTCTCTCTGAAGCTTTTGTGCGCTTCCGGTAAATGGGGCCACCTTAGGGTGGTAATAGTGCTTGCACTCTTCCCATGCTACAGGATTTTCCTGTAATTAATAACAATAATAATGATATAGATAATAATATAGAGGTAAGCATAATAATAATAATAATAATATAGAGGTAAGCAGACTGTTCTTTCCTTTATACTTGTGAAGTTCGGCGAGTAAAAATGAAGTTTTCATCTATAAGTAGGGTAAAAGAAATGGTTAATATTTGAGCATTCGATGTGTTGCCTCGCTTCTGATAGCAGGGGGTGCTAGAAAATAGCCTGTATCGCCTACAGCAGGAGTCGGCAAACTACGGACTGCGATCCGGATCCGGCCCGCGAAGTCGGTCCGTATCCGACCCGTCGATAATGCTTGAGTTGGCTTGATAAAATGTGTGTACATAGTTTGTTTGATAACTTTCAAGTAAATGAACATGTTGGTTATTTTTGGTGTTTGTTCATTGCATGAAACTCATCCATGATTAATATCAAATGCCAAGCTTAGTTCTTTTTGTCTTAATTTCCCAGAGCTTTCGTTCTGGCTTGCAAGTATTGAAAATAATGAAAATACGGCCCGCGATCGTGTTTTTCATTCAGTTATCCTTTTCATCTATAAAAAAACCTTTTGCCGACCGCTGGTCTAAAACTAGCAACGCCTCTTCAAATGCCAATAAGGATCGTTGTTTTCCACTAGACATTCAGCTGATCAGCCGTAACAATGATGCTCTTTGCTACAGTATCAACTCGTGTGCATTTCAACATTCCTCAGCATACACACACACACACACACACACACACAGACACACACACACACACAAGCCGTATATGACAACCCGCATGCAGGTGTGTGTGTGTGTGTATGTGTATGTATGTGTGTGTGTCTTAATACCTTTCTGATCGGACATTACAGTTTAAGTAGCGTTGCGGCCTTGATGAGCAAGCGTTGTGATCGTCTCAGCAATGTGCAGCTATATAGCAACAACTAGCAGGTCGCAATCAACGAAGAGCACGAGAGAGAAAAAGAAGTTTAAATTCCGCGCTATTCTGGATGTGGTTCCAGCACCAGGTTCAAGTTATTGGTTCCCAGCCTTTTTATGATCGAGTACCACCTGGAGGTATCGTACAGTCGCTGCGTACCACCTGGTTCCAGAAAAACTCAGTTCTATCAGATATCAATATATTTACATAATTGTACAAGTAGAACACACAACTGAAATAAAAAACAACTCAATGATAGTAGTGTATCTGCTTCTTCTCTACCAGCTGGTCAATGAGGGACATTACTTCACTCACAGCACATCATAAATCATGTCCTGGTGTAACTGAACGACTCGGTCTGTTGTTGTTGTTGTTGTTGATGTTGTTGTTGATGTTGTTGTTGTTCCTCAGGTTGTCTGGCCGATCAACCTCGAGCTCCTGAGGAAAGACACGGCACCGACCGGGTTGTTCCACAGGTCTCTGACTGAATTTATTTTGTGTTGGCGTCTGAGTTGTGTGTGTGCTGTGCAGTGTTGCATGATGTGTGTGATGGCGTGTTGTGCTGAATCGCAATCTGGACAGGTGTCATCGATTGAGTCATTCAACCTTTTCTGATATGACAGAAGGGCAGGATGATGACCGCATCTCAACCTGGTCAGATGCACCTTGTTTTCGCGTCGGAGTGTATTTTCTGACTTGTGTATGTCCGGTGGGTGTCTTTGTAGGAGTGTATTGTGTTGTAGTGAGTGTATAGCTTTCCGTGCGATCTCTGTGTGTATGTGTTTCTTGATTGATGTGCGTGGGGGAGCTGGTGGAAGTGATGTGAAAATTTGTCTGTGGTAAAGTGTGCTTGGTGTTGATTTATGTTTCTGTTTGTGTTTTCTTGTGTTGTGAAGTGATGTAGTGGATGTGCTGTGTTGGTGATTGCTGCTGCGAGTGTTTGTGTGCCTCTCATGTCTAGGTGGTGTTTCAGTTTCAGGATTTTTGTTTCGTGACGGAGGTGGTCTACTGGTGTGGTGGCTCTACATCCTGTGATTGTTCTGAGGGCTTCGTTTTGAAGTGTTTGAAGTATGTTTATGTGGCGTGTTGCGAGATTTCTAGCCCATGCGGGGCTAGCATATTCTATCGCGGGTCGGATGTACTGTTTGTATATAGCGGTTGTGGTATCTTTGTTGTGTCCGAAAGTTGTGTGTGAGAGTGCTTTCAGTGTGTTGAGGCGTGGAGTGACTCTGGTTTTGATGTTGGTGATGTGTTGTTTGAATGAGACGTGTGTGTCATATGTGATGCCTAGTATTTTTGGTGTGTGCGTGTGTGGGATGATAGTGCTGTTGATACTGATTTGTGGTGTGTAGTTGTGTTCGGATGTCCAGTTGGTGATGAGTGTGGCTGTGGATTTGGCAGGTGCAATGTTCAGTTTGTTTGTGGTGAACCATTGCTGTAGTGTGTTGATGTAAGGTTGTAGTGTGTGCACTGCTCTGTCGGCGTGTCTGTGTGTGCTTGTGATTGTGATGTCGTCTGCATATGATTATATCTGTATGGATGGGGTGTTAGGTGCTGGCATGTCGTGGAGGTATAGATTGAATAGTGTTGGTGCTAAAACGGAGCCCTGAGGGACTCCGTTTGTTATGTTGCGTGTGTGAGATGATTGTCCGTTGTACCTCAGATGGGCGCATCTGCCAGCGAGGTAATTGGCCAACCATCTCTTTGTGTTGTTGTGAAGTGTGGTGTTTAGTATTTTGTTTGTAAGATTGTGGCGTGGAACTCTGTCGAGGGCTTTGCTGATGTCGAGTGTTATGAGTAGTGTTCTGTGTGGTGGTTTTGTTGTGTTTATGTTACCCATCATGGTCTGTGTGAGTTTTGTGAGCAGTGTGGTTGTAGAGTGCAGTGATCTGAAGCCGTGTTGTGATTGTGAGAGTGGGATTTGTGGTGTGATGAGTTTCAGTATGAGGCGTTCTGTGATTTTTGATGGTGTGCAGAGCAGTGTGATTGGACGATGTGAAGAAGGAAGCGTGGGGTCTTTGCCTTGTTTGTGTAGTGTGATGATGATGCCCGTTTTCCAGATGTGAGGTATTGTGTTGTGTGAGTAGCTGTAGTTGGATATGTTAGTGAGTGTCTGTATGCCTTGTGGTCGAAGATGCTTCAGATGGATGCTACTTATTCCATCTGGACCACAGGCTGATGATTGTTTGATGTTGTGTATGATGTGTCGTGTCTGTGCATGTGTGAATGGTGTGTATACTGGATCTGTGCTGAATGTGTGTTTACGTCTGATGATTTTCCTGTCTTCTTGTGTAAGAGTGATGTGGCTGATGTGTGAGTAATGATTAATGAGTGTGTTTGCCTGTTGTTGATTTGATGGTACTGATGTTGTGTCGGTCGTGATGGCTGCGTGTGTGCGTGTTATATTGCTGTTTGATAGTGTGATGCTTTTGAGTGTGTTGTATAATTTTGTGGTGTTTGATCTGTGATCTAGTGTTTTTATGTAGTTGTGCCAGTTCAGTGATTTTTGTTCGTGTATTTTGCTGTTGATTGTGGTGTTGAGTGCGTGTATTTGCTCGGATGTATTGTGTGAGTGTGGTGTCGGAGAGTGTTTCAGTGTGTCGCGTTGTTTGATGAGTGTGTGTATTTCTTGTGTAAAGTTTGGGTTGTGGTGTTTTCTGTGGCTTTTTGGGATGTGTTGTTTGTCTGCCTTGTGTATGATGTTGTTAAATGTTTGGACTGTTTTGTTTATGTCTGTGATGTATGTTGTGTTGAGTTGTGTAAATGCTAGCTCCGTGTCGTGTGTGAATTGTGACCAATTGGCTTTTGTGTAATTTGTGTAAGTGCGTCTGTGTATGTTTGGTGCTGTTCTGATTTTGGTGGTGATGACGATTGGAAGGTGGTCTGAGCCAAGCTCTTTGACCACCTTCCAAGTGGTTGTGTGGGTGAGATTCGGTGTGCAAAATGTGATGTCGGATGATGTCGAATGATAGTGTGCCTGATGTGTGGTGTGAGTGTGTTGGTGAGTGTTGTTAAGTATGTAGAGGTGTTCTGTTTGTTGAAGTATGTCTGTGCCTCTGTTGGTGAGTGGATTGTGTCTGTACCAGGCAGGATCTTTGGCGTTGAAGTCACCGCCCAGTATTATGTTAGGTGTGTTTGTGATGTTGCGTATATCAGGTGTGTAGTTGCGAGGTACTGTTGGTGATGTTTGTGGTGGAATGTAGACGTTGATTATTGAAATGTGTGAATGTGTACCGGTGCGTATTTGAATAGATTGTGTTTCTGTTGTGGTGTCGTTGGATGGTAGTAATAATCGTGTCTGTGTGCTGGTGTTTGTGTAGTTGATTGTTCTGTGTATAAGTGTGATGAGGCCACCGCCTCGACCGCTAGTGCGGTCTTGGCGGATGGTGGTGTAATTGTGAAAGGTGGGTGTTCTGTGGTGCTGTTGTAATTTTGTTTCCCGTATGAGTGCTATGTGAATGGAGTGTCGTGTGAGGAAGTGTGTTGGTTCATGTTTTTTGTGTTAATGCCGTCGATGTTAAGCTGGAGAATGTTGATGTGGTGTGTGCGATGTATGTTGGTGTTTGAGTGTGTGTGAGTGTTGTTGAGGTGTTGAGTTGTTGATGGAGGTGGTGGTGGTGATTAGTGTGGTGATGATAGGAGAACTGATGGTGATGATAGTGAGGAGGAGGAGGTTGTTGGTGATTGTGAGGATGAACGAGTTGTATGTGAAGATGGGAATGATGGTGATGTCGGTGGTGCTGATGACCGCGATGATGGTGATGAAACAGAGGTGACTGATGTTGTTGGTGAATGTGCCAGTGTCGGTGTACGTGCAGGTGTTGATGAGTTTGGTGCGCATAATGAGCAGATGAATGAGCGCGTGCATTGTGTGATGTTGTGAAGTGATGTGCATGTAGTGTGGCACCAGTTCATGCAGGAGTTGCACTGAACTGAGCCTTTTGTGTGTCGGCGTGTAGTGAGTGGCTGTGTACATATGTGACAGGTGTATGTGTGTCTCGGGCCTGGATTGGGTTCTATATCTCCTGCGAGTATGAGCATACGAGAAATGATCGCGAGCGGGTCATATCTCGACGCCCCCGAAGGAGACGGTGACATGCGTGGAAATGAAAATGTGAGGCGAGCGGTGTTGGTGCAGTGTCTGTTGTTTGTGTATGTGTAGCGTGGTGTCACGATTTGAGCCAGTTGTACGGAGCTGAAAAAAAGACCTCTGGAACCCGGGTGAGCCGAGGCCGATCCCAGGAGCTCGACAGCCCCGTCGTTCTGACGAGGCTGGAAGGGTTCTTGCTGCGGTTTGGCCTCCAGATTGAAGGGTGATCCCACGACGTAGACGTCGCAGCTCCAGGACCGGTTCGGTCTGTTGTTTCACTTGCTGATTATGAAGGATGAAACCCTCTGCTCGCACTGTCGAGAATAAAACCAGTAACAGACACTAGATATTTTGTGAAGTAATAAATAACTAAACTGTTCATGACCCCAAAAAAATTGGCGTACCACTTGGAAGGCTCGCGCGTACAATAAGTTGGGAACCCCTGAACTAAGTGGACTGAACTATTTTCTCTCATATGTTCTCTTACACCGTTCATTATCAAACAACCAAATTCAGGAGTTTTCCGGTGGGGGGCTAATGAAAAAGATGTGGTGGCTGGACGTTCTATGCTATAACGTGTTAAATAAAATCTATATATCTTAAAAAAATGATAGACACTCACACAATTACACAATAAAATAATATTTAATAGAAATTGGAGAGTGTACGTGGTAAAACACCCATGTAATGAATGTAATGGTAATGGTAATCTTGTAACTATGGTAACCATATAATGGTAGCGTTCACTTAAGTTGAGTCACCTCAAATTGCTTTACAGTATTGAGTTGTCAGTGATGATAGCTTCTGGAGATCGTTGCAGACTTGCTCTCGAAATTTCGGATATTGCATTCAAGCGTGCAACAAGTTCATCGTGTTGCAACACTCACAAGAAGTGCCTGATGTGTGTCTGTGAATAATATGTGCTATAAATGAATACATTAAACATGCCCATTTTCAAGACACTATGAATAAAAAAATTAAATATAATCAATTCAGCTGTAAAAATGATCACAATACATATATATACTAATGAAAATAGATAATAATTAATGAGTAAATCATTATAAATAAGTAAATAAACAAATTTGAGGTTTGAGGTTGACTGTTAGGAGCGACCCTTTATTAGCGGAACACCGCCCAATGACCTCCGTCCGATTCACAGTTCTCAAGCTTGGATGCCATCTCTGCGCCCCATACACACACACACACACACACACACACACACACACACACACACACACACACACACGTGCACACGGGTCCAACTCGAAATACGTTTAGCCATACAAGACCGGAAGCGTGTACGCAACGCAGTAACGACCTTATCAAACAGATAAACACCATTTTACTGTGTCAGCGGCGTAAGAGGCGTCTTGTGTGATAAAACGGCATTCGGCTACCAACACAATGTTTCGTGCGCTTAATTGCACGCCGGCAATTGGTGGAAAAGTGTTGTGGTGTGTTTGTGACCGCTATGCGCGCCACGATGTATATAGCGGCATACCAACATGCCACGCTAGCACGCACCGTGGTATGAACGGTATGCGCATTCATAACATCATTGTGTACATGCAGAAGAATCGCGTTGCTTGGTCGCTAGTTTGACAAATATACATTGTTTCTCAGTAATAAAATATAGAACGCCTTCCCGGACGACGAGACTGGTGGAAGTGTAAATTACATTGTGCTCGCTAACTGTAAAATATAAGTTGTTACTAAAAGACCGGAAAAAAGACTGCGAGATTAATAAAGACCTAGCCTAACATAAGCTTAAGTGTCTGGGAAAATAAACATATCTACATTGTTCAATTTTATTTATTACCGATTTTTTCAATTTCCCAGATTTTTATATTTGATTTATTTTAAGTTGAATAAAGACAAAGTGTTTACATGTGAATATTTATTTTATTCCAGCAAAATCAGGGTCTTTGAAGACCAGGTGAAATTGAAGATAACACGAGTGAAAAAACAGTGAAATAAATCCCGATCACCCGATGGGACAGCGTTTTTGCTAATTTGATGTTTAAGAACGGATCATTAGAAATATATATTATTTTAATTAATTATATTGCATATAGAGATTATTTCTGCAAATATTGTTCATTCATCAAATACTTTAATAATTTCATAACAATTAATAATTAAATAGTTAACTCATTCAAATTTCAGCCAATTTTTTACTTTCTGCAACCGACTAGAAGGAGGGCGTACATCCTGGGGGGTATGGGGGTAATACCCCCCGATAATTCTGCTGAGTTCAGTTCATTGGGTATATTGTCATCAAAATCAGCATAGCAGAAAAGTGACAATACTCGACAAGTGTGTGAATTGAATAGACATAAAATGGTTTAGGGACCCGTGTAAATGACCAACTGAATCTTTCATCAGCTACATTTATCAGTAACTGAAATTAAGCTAATACGTATGTTTAAAACTACGTGAATTGTTTTTGAATGTGCCGTAAATACAAATAGTTTCAATGTATGCGTGTAATCGTATGTATGTATGAATGTATCAATGTATGTGCGTCTATATATGCGCAAATAGCTATATACGTGCGACCATATAAGGGGCTCATACAAAAAAGCCACTCGGATTTCATGAGCTCCTTGCCACAACTTTTTCCACGTATGTTCTGTTATGTGTTTTTGTGTATTGATTGTGGCAAATACACGAATGAACGAATGAATGAATTTTGAACCAAAATACATGATGAAGATACATAATATCTCTCTATCTGCTAATCATATATCTGTCCTTCTCTCCTGAAACTGCTCGTTTGATCAGCATAACTATATTATTGCATCCAAAATCAAGCCGTGAAAAAATGCAAATGATTTTAAATGATTAATTATGAGATATTTAGCCATATATCATGCAATGAACACTGCACTTAGAATGGACATCGCAAGCCTGTTCAGTTTTGCCGAGCTCACATGCGTACAACAGCATGTTGCATGTTGCATATTGCAAGACTATGCAACCACTCGCAACTCTCAGACAGAGACAGACAGACTCATGAAGAACAATGCATGTGAAGAGAGTGTGTGTGTGTGTGTGTGTGTGTGTGTCTGTGTGTGATATGGCCGTCGTGTGAAGCTGATTGCATCATCGCATTTGAACGTGCTGAGTGGCTACTGCACACAAAACTGCATGCAAAGATGCCACACTCACATGCCTTTGTGCGCACATCGAGTCACCAGTGAATGCACGTGTGTGTGTGTGTGTGTGTGTGTGTGTGTGTGTGTGTCTGTGTGTGTGTGTGTGTTGTGCTACATGTGTGCGTGTTATGTGCGAATATGCACACAAGATACAAGACTTTGTGTGTGTGTGTGTGTGTCAGTGTGTGTGTATGTGTGTGTATGCATGCGTGTGTTTTCTTCTTATCGCCAAGGTCACTGGCGACACACACACACACACACACACACACACACACACACACACACACACACACACACACACACACACACACACACACACACACACACACACACATACACGGCGACATACTGACACAGACCGCAAGAATGCATGGAAGAAAATGCATGGTGCAAAACAAACGTTTGCCTAAAATATCAGGTGTTGTATCAAGTCAGGTGTAGAAGATATTCATTCATTGATTGGTAAGACGGGGGAAAATTAGTTCAAACTAGAATGCTGCCACTTAGATTCGCACGACAATATGAAATATCCAACGATGCGTATTGCAAGGTGGTTTATGTCATTCCGAATTAGATAGTCATTGTGTGTGTGTGCATGTTTGTGCGTGTGTGTGTGTATACATAATATGAGCGCATAAAGAATGAATTTGTGAACACAATGACGAATAGATCAACACGGTGTTGTCTTTTGCAATAGTCCATTGCAATTTTATGCACATGTAAATGAATGCATTGTGCAGCCATGCTGCTAGGAGAATTATCGTGCAATGTGCAATATGTTTGACGTCACGAAATACATTGCATTTGCACAAATACAGAACACAGTTCAGCAAAATGAAAAACTTCCTGATCAAACTAGAAAACTATTGAAAAAGTTCTTGATCAAACTAGAAAACTATTGAACAAGTTCTTGAGTGCTACAAACTCCATTATCCCATCATACAACAATGCACTCCAGGAACTGTATTGGTTGAATTTATGCGTTTCTCACAAGTCAATGATATTTAGATCGAACATAGTAGACGTCTTCTGTGATTTTCTTATGTATATTTTGTATATTTTCTTATGTATATTATGCTTGAACAATTATTTAAATCTAGTTTTGCCATATTTATCAAGTTTAATTATTAAAAATCTGAAATGTTTGAAATGCTTGTTTTTATATCAATTTTCACACAAAAAATCATAAACGCAGTAAAATTTTTAGAAGAATCAAGAAAAAATTCAATGCACATTGAAAATAATATGAAAATTATGAAATTCCTGTTAAAAGCAGCATTTGCACGCCGATTTCTTACGTTGAAAATTTGTTCCAGGTTTCTAGCGTGCCGGGGCGTGTGTTTGTTGCGTTGTGCGATGTCTGATGTAATTCTCGACTTTTGTTTTTGTATTACAATAAATTGTCGGTAAGGATGGAAATCAAATTAATATTGCCAATGGAATGCAAATTTTTACCAAACTCCTGGCTGCGCATACATAAGTGTAGCTACAGTTTTAAAATGGTGTTTGAATGGTGTCTCTAGGTGGTGAAATAGCTGAGATATTAACTGCTGACTGACGACAATTTTAGCTGAAAAGACCTTCGAGGTCAAACTTTACGGTGTCATATCTCGGGAACGGTGCAACCTAGAATACTAAAATTCTATATTTTTATTCAACTCAGTGATATCTATAAGCCTACAAGATCTGAGTCGGGAACGAAAATTCAGTGGTTGAACTGACATGGAAAAACTCTATAGTAAAGTGTTTTACTCAGCAAAATCGTTGTATTTTTGGTGAAAACGATAGCACACTGCTCTAGTATCCACAACACGACAATTTACATTCTATTTCACCGGGTAATATTTGCACTGTTAGGCCTACGATTTATTATTCTACAATCAGGAGTTTCATTAAATTTTCACAATTAATATTTATTAATATTTTCATTATATTTCAACACTGTATGTAGATTTTAAGAATCAATGAGTCAATTGAACAGTTAAATAATGATTACAATTATATATATAGATATGTATGTATATATATATAGTCGACTCTTAATGCAGTTAGATTGAGTTTGTGCCGTGTTGTGTTACCGTATCTGCGTGTAAACACGTGTCTGTGTGTGTGACATGTTGGACGATGATTAACTGTGCTTATACACACACACACACACACACACACACACACACACACACACACACACACACACACACACACACACACACATACACACCGGGTGATGAGGCATCCAGTCGGTATGTGAACAAGATACACACATACACACATACACAGACACACACACATATACGCACAAATATACCCATATATACACACATATACACTAACACACACACACACACACACACACACACACACACACACACACACACACACACACACACACACACACACACACACATACTGGCTAATTCCGTGCAGAATTTGAGACAAGGTCGTCGATATTGTAAAACGCAGACTGCACGCTGCCCTTCTGAGTGTATATTTGCACACACACACACACACACACACACACACACACACACACACACACACACACACACACACACACACACACACACACACACACACACACACACACACACACACACACACACACACACACACACACACACACACACACACACACACACACACACACACACACACACACACACACACACACACACACACACACACACACACACACTGACACACACACACACACACACACACTGACACACTGACACACACACAAACACAGACAGAGAGAGAGAGAGAGAAACGTTGCTGGAAACATTCTGGCTGAGTCCGTGGAAATTTTGCAACAGGTAAATATCACATTTGATAAAATTAACTAGTAAATACAGTTGACAGTTGCTTTGGCATTCAAGCTGATCAGCTATCTGATATTCAACGAAGTCTGATATTCTGAAGTCTTTCACCATCCAGCTGAGTGATTGACAACCTTTTTATGATCGAGTACCACTTGAAGGTCTCGTACAGTCGCTGCGTACCACCTGGTTCCAGAGAAACTGAGTTCTATCAGATATCACTATATTTACATAATTATACGACAAGTAGAACACACATATCAGCTGAAATAAAAACAACTCAATGATAGTAGTGTATCTGCTTCTTCTCCACCAGCTGGTTAATGAGGGATATTACTTTGCTCACAACACATCATAATTAATGCCCTGGTGTCATTTTTATGCCCCTGAGAGTGTAGGTGTACCATCTGTAAGATCCTCGTGTACCACTAGTGGTACCACGTGTACCGCAAGTTGAAAACCACTTTTGTAGCTGCACTATTGAGCAAACGTGTTTCACTCTTTCTGTATTTGCTCCTTCTGTCCACTTTTTCTGTTTGTAAAATATATATTTTCGCGTTGGATATTTATGTGTGTACCCTTTTCTTAATATATGTTGTTATTGTATTTTGTGTAGACAAGCAAATGACAAATTGGAATAAATCACAACTTTGATTGACTGAGATTAAAAATTATAAACAATTCATATTTCGTCTTATATATTAACAATATTAATATATAATGCGATTCATGTATTTATTCAATGGTGCACTCCAAGGAAGACACGTAGTTGAAGCAAGCACGAGCAGGGGTGTAGATTTGTGTCGAGGCTCGGGGGGATGACAGCCATCATGCATTAGTGTTCAAATTTGACTCAGTTGGCCAATTGCATGAGATCCTCAACTATTTTCGACCTACCAAATTTTTACACCAATACAAACAAATTATATACCTCAATAAGTATATTGCATAAAGTATAATTTATATATATTTATAATATTTTACATTTTTCGTGCATTGTTATTTTTGTGCTATGCTGATTTTGATGACAACATACTCAATAAACTGAATTCAGCAGAATTCTCGGGGGGTATAATTAAGTATTAATACCCCAGCCAGTTTGTCGGGGGTATATACACCCCATACCCCCGGAATATACGCCCATGATTGCTAGGAAGCAACAAGGAGGCGAACTAGTTTGATCCAGATTGGTGATACCGTCGTGTTATCCAGTTGAAGTCGCCATCACTGCTCTGCGACCAGACATATCTTGTGTCATTATGGCTCATTATGTTTCGCCTTTTTTGTCGTATACTACACATAGAATATTCTAGAAATTACTGGCAAATATTAGTCGATATTAGTAAGAATATCATATTATAAATTATATGAATTAGTTTTGTTGGGGGCTGAATTTTTGGGAGCGATCGGTCATGTACATGCATCATTACGCAACATCTTTGATATAATTATTATATCAACAAATTCTACAGAAAGATGTTTTCTTGGCCTCTTTTAGTGAACCTCTTGGTTATGAGGTGTTACGCTTGAACACGCTTGAACGGTGGAATTACGCTTTCTGATGTTTAACCATAATAAATTCATTTTATTTTAAGTTAACCATCTTAAATTCAAATTCGACGTCAAATATGTCAATCTTATGTCTGCGGGTGCGTACACACTCAGACTACCTAGCACGTCACACGTACACAAAGCTCCTTTCTGCGGTCAGGGGATAAGAATAATGCCGCCGTACCCGCTGCGTGTCGTGTAAGAGGCGACTAAAAGCGGACCCTCTGCTTCTTCCCTTCGAGCAACTACTGTCAGGACCGGGGGGGGGGGATAATTCAGAAGAGTTGGTGCCCCCCTGTAACGGCAGCTTTCTTCTGTCCTATCATTCTACCCGAACTAAAAATAAGAATACACAATGCTCACAATCCTTTCAGATACATGTTCATCGAGATTTTTTGCTGTTAGTGTATGAATATACTTTGCATTGTATCATATATATACTTTGCATTGTATTGTATAGATATCACTAAAAACTCATACTTTTTCCAAAAATATATATATGTATATACTAATAGTTATGTATATACTAATAGTTATTCACAAAAAATCAAAACCTACTCCAATTTATATTATTATTATTATTATCATTTATTACAGGCAAATCCAGTAGCATGGGAAGAGTGCAAGCACTATTACCACCCTAAGGTGGCCCCATGTACCGGAAGCGCCCAAAATATTCTGAGAGAAAGAGAGTTCGAATAGAAAAAAGTCTAGAAAGAGAGTTGGAAAGAATATAATAAATAAATAACAATACATAATAAGCCATCATCCGATAACACTCCTACTATAACTTGATACTTACTTTCATTACGTATGCCAGATAAAAAAGATTTTCAGGCTTCTCAGGATCAATTGGGTCTAGGATGAACAAGTTGCATTTGCAACAAAATCATCAAGCTATGTCTTTATATCTGGATGTGGAAAAATTATGAGGAACAATTCACGTTATTTTCGTAAAATTTTTAATTCATGAAAAACTTTATTTCTGATTAGCCGAGAGTCCATTGTAAGTGTTTATCACGAGATTTAGATCATTTAGTCTAACTTAAAATATGAACGCACAACATATGCATTTCGATGAGTGAAATCACTTTTGATCTGAGCTTCGGTCGGTGAACTTCGCGTTTACTTGCACAATCTTCGCTCACACCTGCAATAATTCTGCACGATCCAACGTTGTACAGAATGCTTCCTCCAAGTGAAGTGATTGATGAAGCGTTTTCTCATCTGCTGGTCTCAGTCGGACTAGCAGCGAGAAAAGATGAAATATGTGGCCACTGCAGCGATCAAGCAAAGTGGAGCCTTTTTCTCAACCGCAAGAAAGTCTCCAGAAAACGCCCTCAGCACTACATGAGGGCTCTGCAAAAACCGATACCCAGAAGGGCTTTCACAAAGCCTGCCGCCATGCTGAAACTTTGTGAAAAGTATATTTCAATTCTGTGCGACCTGGAAATCAGCCTGCGTATGTATGATATACAATGGTTGTACGAATTCGTATTTGAGTACGAAGGCTTGTACGTGATGACGGAGTGCATCAGGAACATTTTACGAGTGGCCGAAATGTTTGAGAAAAGCACCGACAGTGAGTGTGGGAGCAGAGACAGTGAGAACGCGACATGCTCAACCACCATGGACTCTGCCCTCAAGACGACCGTCATATCAGTGATTCACAAGTACGTCTTGTGTATCAAGGCGATGGTCGGTGTGAAGACAGTGCGCAGTAGCATTGTCTCCGAGTATAGTACATTCTCTTTTCTGGTGAGATGTCTGGCTAGAATTGGTCAGAACAGCACGGCCAGCCTCATCATAGATACATTACTCACAATGGGAAAAGACAAGGCCCTCCGAATGATGGATTATGTTGGAATTCCGACATACCATCAAGAACAAGTGGAACAAAGGCTGAATGTTCACAATAACGATGAAGTTTTGCATCGTCAGCTCCACAATGTTAGCGAGCATGACTTAACTGGTGGTCACATGGTTGATGCCGAAATTCTCACTAAACAACCCAGTGATGCAGATATGCAAGTGAGGAAAAACAAGGCTAATGATCTTGTAAGCAAGGTGATCCGTGACACAGTCGTGGTCCAGACGGCCCAGAATATTGTCAGCAAGGTGATTCATGACGCAATCACTAAATTGGACCAAGATGTCGGGAATAGTGCTGACATTGAAGTTTCCAGTGAACAGAGAAAACTGACTGGACACTGTGTCGCACCAGACACCACTTCCCACACGTCACAATTGTTCTCAACAACTTGCATTAACTAACATTAACATCGCTATACTGTCTGGTGGCAAATCGTAATTGACACAACAAACACGAGCTAACTCTCAGCTGTTACCCTGTGGAAGGGGCTCACAATACTTGCACCGCATCTCCGGCGTGTCGTGAAAGGCGACTAATGGACGGTCGGACTGTCGGCGACTAAACCGGCAACCCCGCTGGATTTATTCAGTGTGGAGGGTGGCTAGACACCCAGCAGGAACAAGTAAAACACCTGTCAAAGAGCGGATGAGCTCCTCACAAGAGCCAACGGTCATCTAGCACAAGCATGGAATTGCAGATTTGCTGTGACATCTGTGCTGCTTCTCTATTACTCCTTCTATCTTTCTTGCATTTCTCTTCATTCTGATATTCTTGCCGCAATCTCAAGCTGTGTGGACAGGGCGAGGAGAGGAATGGTGGCAGCGGCTATTATTGCCATCACTACTGTCAGAGTCCGTATTTCTGGTCGAGCCAATGATGTAACTTGTAATAAAACTTCCTACAAGTTCCGTCCTCTGAAGACACTGAAAGCAGGCGACAATGAGTAGCTTGGCAGCTATGATACCCCCGCCTCTGAGCGGCTAATACTTTCCTCTGGGAAAGGGGGACCTGTAGCCACTCTTTGTATTTGAGCATGCATAAAACATTTTAAATATGCATTATATTTATAATACATAATATACATACATCCTTAACACGAATAATCAAATAAACCAGAATCAAATTATACAATTATTTATAAAAACAGAATGGGCATTATTGCACAAAGTCAGTCAGTCAGTCTCCGCATTTTTGCACAGTCATTATTGCAAGTCATTATTGCAAGTCAGTGCTATTATATTGTGCAAGACCAACGAGAATGTTCAAAACTAGAGCACCTCAAAATTTTACAATTTCACTATGATACCAAGCCCACACACCAATATACGATCCTGAAGTACGCCCTGTGCAGCCTGAATATACCCTAAAATGTCCATAACCAAGTTGCAGGTAATTTTCCTGCATGCACACCTCTATTATGCATGGACATATTAGCGAGATATACCCTTCTTGACTAAACGAATTCACTAAATCTGTACTTTTATATATTCTAGCGGTCAAACCGCCAATTGACGACTGCGGTTCTTCCTGGTTTATCATGTGATTTTGCTATAAATTAGCGAGTAAATTGCAACATAATTATATCACGGCATAATGATATAACGTACAAATATATTTCAATAGTTATTAGATTGTCATAAATAGTATTTAACGCGACCTAATAATGAAAATGTGCAAACTTTGTCATTTTTTGTCAACATGAAATTTTGAAATTGACCTCACCTCACCCAAAATAATTTATATCTCAGTTTAATTAATACCATTGAATTTAACGTTGTTTAAACTATAAGAAACAGTATATTTACAACCAATTTTTGGAAAAATTGCCCATAAAGGCAATCTTTAACATCTTTACTCAAGATATATTGCTAGGTAGAGCTTGAGAACATATTTCAAATGATGCTTGTTAATTTGACATAACCGTTATAATAAGCAAATTAACAGTACAAACTTGCAAAATACGGTATTTCTAAAAAAAATTCGGATTTTAAAATTAAATTTTCGACTTAAATCTCCTTGAATTATATTTTTTTATCACCATTGGATTTAGCGTTGTCTAATTCACTAGAAAACGTATATCACGAATCATTTTAGAAAAAAGTCGCTAAGAAAAAAACAGTTCTAATTAACAGCTGTCAATTGACGGCTCCGGTCGTTCTAGGGAGTTCAATTTTCCGCTCCTTCTAGTGTTTAAGGTTAAAGGCCTAAGTGACAGCTGCTACACGGGAAGAAGCCTATTGATTACGAAGACGATAAACACGCTCAGTCAAGTCAAACAAGTCAAGTCTTTTATTCATTCAAAACGACGGCTTTTATATGCAGAGTAGTGAATAATGTGTGTACATGAATAGCCTCATATATAGGCTGGAAATTTCACTGTATGATGCACTATATATCATCCACTATGTGTTTGTGTGTCTGTGTGTACACGTGAATCACACGATGTGATATTTTGCAGATCAGTGCATATGTGTGTGCGTGTACTTTTGGTCATAATTGGGAGTAATGTTATGCTATGTGAGTTATGCTACACGCCGAAGCTTATGAACACACAGGTGTGTCCCGCGCAGCTCTCTGCCACCGCAGAACCAACCCTATCCACGCTATGGGGCAACAAGGACGAAATACGTATTAGAGAGGGCCACCTCACCAGAATACATGGCACAACACATGACTGATATCTGGTGCCATCATTTACTGCTGGGTGGACAGGGGCTGTGGGATTATAGAATTCGCCCGAGAAATTCTTCTCCGCCGGGTTTAGAACCACGAACCGCTTGTGAGGCAGGTGTGTTAACACAACACCACGGAGTCCATATGGATATGGACTCACCATGTGGATATTTTTACCGCTCTGTTGCCATCTGGTCGTGTGTTAAGTGGTCGTGTGCAAGTACTGAACCAATACTCATACATCAATGCAATAATAAGTTAATTGCCTAATATCAATGCAAATTCCCGAACGGCAATTTGAAACTCATTCAGAGAAAAATTATACCAAACTTGAAGATATAAATTAAAATCCGTTGGATCATATAGTAGCAAAATGGAATAAAAAAGGAAAATGTCAGATGATAGCTTTTTCACTTCAAGAGTGTTGGTAGAAACGAAAAAAAATCACCATTAGTTCAACACGCATATATTTTGCGTTCATTCGGGTTTATATCTTTTGAATTATTTTCTTACGGCAATTAGCAATCGTCTAGAATCATAATTGACTTGGGAGAGATCAAGGTTGACGGTGGATTTGATATGAATGTGTTCTGTAACAAAGCTTATTCTCTATCAAACCTCAAATCTCAATTTGCGGTTTTCGTTCATAATTGCGCGATTGATTGATGAAAGACGGATTTTGTGGTTTGCCCAAGATAGTTGTCTGATTGTACTGACAAGGACATGACATGTTTTACTGAGAAATATACCAACATACAATGTACAGTGCATTGTGGAGTTGTAATATAAAATTGCCATAAACGTTTATATTGATCAAATTAAAACTGAAATGCAGTTATACTAATGACTATGCAATGCGAGAAAAGGTCGACTAAAACATATTCACGAATATAAAATACTATTTTAGATCTAATACTAAATTTAAAAAAAGATTAAAATTATTGGGGAAAATTTA
Organism: Sacculina carcini; assembly: GCA_916048095.2. Lineage (NCBI taxonomy): Eukaryota > Metazoa > Arthropoda > Thecostraca > Sacculinidae > Sacculina > Sacculina carcini. The sequence goes on along the minus strand of OU696576.1, from coordinate 1,142,299 downwards.
TTTTGTTCGTGAAAATATTTTTTCATATTTCATATATATCTACATCTATTTCATAATGAATCAATTTTTTCATATTCATTTTCCAAATTTTCATTGAAATATCCACATAACTTTTGGGTCGTGGAAAACAATACAACAATAAACGTATACGATATTTCTATCTGGCAGTAAATATTTTTGAGCTTTGATTGCACACCGTCTGCCGTTGCATATTCTAATCTTGCATCACTGATTGGCACAGGCATTCGACTCACTGCGGGGATTAGTCTAAAAAGCAGCCGCATTCACTTGGGCGCGCACACAGACACAGATAAACATCATTAGCGCCGCACTAAATGTCCAGCACTCTGCAACGACCCTGTTGCATCTGCAACACGCTCATATCAAGTCAACATTCCACGAGCGACCCACATCCACCTTTTATCAAGTGCGAGCCAGTGTAAGGTTCTAGCTTGGAGCTAATCTGGGGCATACACAGGGCCAGGATCGCCTCTGCGTACAATGACAAGCCAATCTACGAATTAATCACCTGCAGATGACAGGGTAGTTAGATGGAGAGTGGTCTCTCGCTAGATCAAACACAATACAAGACCGGCCACAGCGAGTTTCGACCAAGAGCTGCTGCCTGTGTGCTGTCGACTGGAAGAAAAATGGTGAATTATGAAGCACTCAACTCAGTGGATTATGGCAAGAGTATTGTTATTCAAATTACAACACCAGTTCGTATGGAAAACAATTTAAAAAGCATTTGAATTCAGTCGTGTGTCTTGAGTGTGTTTCGGGCTGAGGCTATGTGAAATCTTTTGCACATTTAAGTGAGGATAAATTAATGACTATTTTTGTCATTTTGCAAACAAAAAATACACAAGAACATTCCAGAAAACATGAAAAAGTACATACCAATACAGCATATAATGTCATATTTTCAATAAGGATTTAATCAATAATACTTATGGGAAATATATGTTAAATTTCATGATTACTAATTTAATTTTTGATGATAAAAATATATTATTAATGATAACACCATATATATCACCAATAAACATTATTTATTGAAATTAAGCGTGTATTAGGCCTCGATGCGTATGCATGTGTGTATGTGCGTATATATGTGTGTGTATTGTCATATGCTGCAAATAATATGAGTGAATGCGTGCGTGCAAGTGAATTTGTTTCGTGTGCGTGTGTGTGCGTGTGCGTGCGTGTATGCGTCGACGGTATGTGTGATTGGATTTGTGATTGTGATAGGCTGAAGAGGTTGGATTGTTCAGCTCAAGACAGACATGCTGAATACACACACACACACACACACACACACACGATATGTCAGTGTAAACAATGAACGTACAAGATCTCACTAAAAAAACACTGCATTATTGTAGCATATAGCAACAACCCACGGTTCTTAACCCATTACCTCCCGGTGATTTCATCACTTAAAATAACCATATTTTGTCTACATTAACACATATTTAATCATTAGGCTATATTTATTAGGAACATTTCTTTGATATCAACGCTATATCTTCGAAATTTTTGATGTAATTTAATTTAATACGTTAACTTTGTTGTACTCAGGGAGTTAATGAGTTAACCTGTCTTCACTTCTAAGTCCTCAGTTGTCAGTGGTCCAGTGTGGATGTGTTGCTGGTGTTGTGTTTACTGTGATAAATTTTTGAACGAGTGAGAGTGAGAGAGTGTGCTTGTGCTGACTGTGGTGGTGTGGTGTAGAGTGTGAGTGAGTTACGCTTGTGTGGCGGTGTTGTGTGAACGCCGTGAAGGCGCTCACGTTATATTTGCTGGTATAAGGTTAACCTGATCAGGTCTGCAAGTCCACACCTGTGCTTGTCACCGCCCTACGCCGTTGCAATTCCTTCGTCGTCTGCTCCCACCTCTACCCCTGCGAAGACCTGCCACTGTGGTGAGCCCATCGCCGCCACATCGTGTATAGAGTGCGAGAGTTGTATGACATATTTTCACGTGTCATGTGCGGGCCTGACCACCCCGGCGTACAATGCCGTTAGGAAGCATCGGCTGTTTTGGTGTTGCACACCGTTAAGGTTGAAGGTTAAATGCCTAAGTGGCAGCTGCTAAACGGGAAGAAGACGAAGCTTATGAACACACATGTGTGCCCCGTGCAGCTCGCTGCCACCGCAGAACCGACCCTCTCCAGGTAGGTACTGGGTTGTACGCTGCTTCCGTTGCTCGGGGCTCGGCCATAAAGCCGATAAATGTAGTCAAACCACCAAGTGCGGCTTCTGCGCCGGTTCCCATGCATCCAAAACATATGACCGTTCTGGACCAGCCAAATGCACAAGCTGTGTACGCTCAGGGCGTAGCCACTGTCACTCCTCCTACGACTCATCCTGTCCTTCTCTCTTGGCTGTCCGTAATTCTCTTCGTAGGTGCACCATCTCCTGCGACTCTCCTACTGCCGTCTCAGATAACCCTGATTCACGTTCGTCTATTTCGGCCTGACTACCTTCGCTCCCTCTTGTCTCGTCCATCCGTTCCTCCTCTACTAACACTAGCTCTTTAACTCTTGGTTTTCTAAATACTAGGTCATGTCGGTAAAAGACTCCTACACTCTCACACCTGATCTCCTCTCATAATCTTTCTTTATTCTTCCTCGTTGAGACCTGGTTACTTGATTCTGATGTTACGTCTTTTACTGCCCATCTCCCTGCTGATTTCAACTTTATTCACTCCTCACGCTCAAACACTAAAGCTTCCGGTGCTGGTGTTTGATGTATATTTAATAAATCCTTAGTCTTATCTACTATACCCAACTTTGGTCCCCCATGCTTATCGTTTGAATACCTCGCTCTTTCTCTCAATATTCCATCCTGCTCGAAATTTTGCTTTGTTATAATATATCGCCACAATCATCCGGGAACTATATCATTATTTTTACCGAATTTCCTGCGTTACTTGATGTGCGGCACGCCCTTCTCCAGTCGTTTTCTTCGTTTTTTGTGTCCTATTCTCCATCGCAATTCTCTCCATTTCGACGTCTACGCAGACGATATACAAATCATTATTCCTCTTCCATTCCCCAATGTTTCGTTCTTATCAGACATTATCTCTGATATGTCTTCCTGGTGTGCTTCTCGCAGTATCCTTCTTAACACTTCCAAATCATAATTCTTCATTCTCCATCCTCCTCGCTTAACACCTCCGCTGCTCCCTCTGCCTCTATCTAAGTGTTCGTGATCTCGGAGTCATTCTGGACCCGTCACTTTCTTTTTCTGCAAATATTTCTACCGTTGTTCCCACTTGTCATCTCATTCTACGTTCGCTATATTCTATCCGCCCTTTTCACGACGTCCCTCAGCTATTAAACTGATTCAGTCTTTCATATTTTCGAGAATTAACTACTGCAATTCTTTATATTTTCATGTACCTCGCTCCTTTCTGAAAATCCTGCAACATTAATAAATATTGTCGGTTTGTGTTTTATCCTTCCCAATGTCGTCCTAAGTCATCCTATCTCTACAAACCTCGATGGCTCCCGATCATCCCTCACATCCACTTCAAAATTTGCTGTCTTGTTTATAAGCTCTTCCATGACCCCCGGCAACCTACTTATTTCTCGCAGCTTCTTACACTCTCTAATAACTTTCTTTCCCGTCATCCACTTCCTTTATCCTGTCCACGAGCCCTCAATGAATCTACCTGGTCTAGTAAATCCTTCCCTTTCTATGCTCCACGTTTCTACAACTCTCTTCCCTCCCATGTTATCTTCTCCACATCCTTATCATCGTTTTCCTCTTCTCTGCGCAAACATCTCTTTGATAAATCTTTTGATCATGACTCCCACTCTCTTACTGCTTACGCTTCGCTCTGAGTCGTCATACCGCACCCGTCTCGCTTGATATATTTACTAGACGTTTTTTTGCTATTTCTGCTTTCTTCTTACTGGCATGTTTCAATTTTGCGTTGTGTGTGCATGAGTATGTTTGTGTGTGTATTGTCCGCGTGTTTGTTTTCCCTAAGCGGCGTGTCTTACCTATTTGTTTATATTTTTTGCATCAAGATTTGTCTTTTCGCGCGTGTTATAATGTGCGCTATACAAATAAACGTCGATGAAACAAATCTATCACCTCCCATTTAAGACAAATTTACCTCAGTAATTTAAATTTCAAATTTTCAGTACTCAAAATTTGCACACAATACTGAACTTCATATTTCAGAGCAGATGATTATGTTTCAGTAAGTAATATTTTTGTCTCGAAACAGGCACTGACACTATAATGTCATCAAAATTTCTTGAACGACTCATTTAGTTCATCGCACGACACACATTGCAGTTCATTGCATACATTAAACTGAAAATGTTCTCGTAGGCACCAGATTAAGCTAGTGATGTCTGAATGCTCCAATCCGAGCTTGATCCGGCTTACTTCACTACTGATACATCGCTCTTCTTCATTGGACGAATCGAGGGGGACACGGTGCTACAACATCGCTAATCCCGTTCTCATGGAATGACAGCATTTGACAATTGAAAAAATCCAACGACCAAATACACCGACGTCATGGAACGCAGGACGATTGGAGATTACCGTCTTGCCGACTTGCTCCCTAATGACCCATCAATAATATCGCAGAGGAAAACGGGTTTCAACAGAATGTCGAGCGAGAGACAGACATATATAAAACGAACCTCATCTAGCAAATCTCTAATTAATTCTCTCTGACCCCAATATAATCCGGCATATATAATTATCCCCAGATTACACACAGATAAGTGGCATTATATATGGTTTGTACCAATGCACCTTTTTTGTCAACGG
>OU696576.1:1075000-1132500 GCA_916048095.2 Sacculina carcini | reverse complement strand
CGCCCGTGCGTCGCGTTCGCATCAGATCGAACGTGACAGTGTCGCGTATACGCGGACACTGCCGCATGTCAACCACAGCCGAATGACGGTAGGGCACATTCACCACCGCGGCAGCTGGTGATGCAGACGCCGAGTCAGCCGAGGCGATGGCTGGCAGCTGGTCGGCTGTCAGCTGATGTGGAGCCACACTCAGCTGGCCGGGCTCGGTGTCGCGCAGGGCGGCGGCCGAAGGTTCGCGGGCCACCACCGCGCTAACATTGCACGCCAGGGTTTCGTCAAAACGTACCTGCCCTCAACAAACACACACACACACACACACATTTACATTACATTAAGACATTTATATAGCGCTTTTCAACTGAGGGTCTAAAAAAGCCTTCACACACCAATGTACACACTGGAACACAGGATTCATATACATAGACAATCACAATTCATACACATACACAAGCACGCACAAACACACACACACAAATACATCAGTCGTTCCTAACCCCGTGGATCGTGACCAAAAGTTGCGTTTCGAAGCCATTTTATTGAGTTGCTAAGATTTCGTAGGAAAGAATTATTCTGCCACTGAAATATATTATAATTATGTAGTGTAATAATTAAAATACATGACGCATAGTGTTAGAATTTCAAGCAGACTACGATTTAATTAATTGTGAATAGAAGAATACAAATTTAATACAAATACTTGGTATATATTTACATGTAGGCCTGGGTTGTGGTGTTTGATTTGTGCATTCTGACTTGTGCATGCATTTCATAATTCTGGGTCGCTGCTGTAAAAAAGGTATGAGAACCACTGGTATGTACACGCACAGTATTAAAACACACGCAGACATCAACGACCGCGTACATACAGGCAGACAGACACAAACACAATCAGGAATTCTATTGGAAGATGGAATATTGTCGTTACGAAGATATTTCTAAGTGTGTGTTTGTAGCTCGGACAAGCTAGTTGAATCGGCGAATTTTTAGCTGGCTTGTAATTTAGCCGCTATTCAACAACTCGAATCATTCAGTATTTCAACGTGTGACTTGTATCGTGGGTTTTGTGTGCACTGTAGTTTATGACGATGATAATAGGTGATTGAGGCGGTGGTTCTCAAACATTTGTTCAGTGTTGGCACCCATTTTTCAAATCAGCAATCCAAATCAAATACGTGTACTATGTAATTGAGGATTTTGAAACATAAACCGTCCATTAGAAGAGCAAATTGAGATTTTCGCACAATGTTCAAGAATATCAAGTGAAACTTATTTTCCATGGAAAACAATTTCTTTGATTTTTCGCATGAAAACTCGCACCCTCGGTTAAGAATCCTTAAACCCCAGGGATGCACAGGCCTTTACTACCACCAAACGACACCCCCAGCCGGTGAAATCATACTGTGTTTGTACTGCACAGCGAGCGTAAATTGCCAATAAGTTTGACGTACCGTGCCGGACGGCAAACGCCGCACACGAACGGCCGTCACACGTCCCGGCTGCTTGGTGTCGGCGGCGACGGTGAACTCGAGCTCGTCGCGCGCCTTCAGCGGCCGACGCTGAATGTCGATGACCTCGGACAAGTGAAAGAACAGGTTCTGGTCGCGTTGCACACAGCGAATGAAGCCGTACAAGTTCTCCTTGACTGACAACAACACGCCTTGCTCACGACGCTCGTCCGACACCAGAAAAGACTCGTCCAGCAGTTCGATGCCCGTGGCGCGGCGCAGGCCATTGCGTCGGTCGACGGCCACGTGGAACCGCACCTGTCAGCGACAGTAAGCGTCACAATCACAATCACCGCCCTGTCCTGTCTTGTTTGTGTAGCACAAGCCTCACAGCGAAATAAAACAACACAGCCCAAGTGGCAGCTGCTGCACGGGAAGCCGAAGCTTATGAACACACAGGTGTGTCCCGTGCAGCTCGCTGCCACCGCAGAACCGACCCTCTCCACGCTATGACTCCACAAGGACGGAAGACGTATTAGAGAGGGCCACCTCCCCAGAATGCATGACACAACACATGACTGATATCTGGTACCATCATTTACTGCTGGGTGGACAGGGGCTGTTGGATTATAGAATTCGCCCAAATAAATACTGCTCCGCCGGGTTTCGAACCACGGACCTCCCGCTTTTGAGGCGGGTGTGCTAACCACTACACCACCGAGTCCCAGTACAAACAGACTAACAATAAGCATATTTTGTACACACAACAAAATAGAGTGAAAACTAACCCAATACAATGAGGAAACATGGCGTGAACAATTGGCAAATAACTGTTGTAATGTCCCACAGTGAAAATGACTAAATCACAAAAAGACCAAAAGACCCCTCGTGCAGACAGCTAGCTGTTTTTAATTCAAATTCAAACAGAGAGTATAAGAAAAAGACAAGATATAGAGAGGAAGAGAGAGTGTGTGTGTGTGGCAGCAGTTAACACACCCAGTCTCCGTGTCTCAGTGTACAGCCACCACATCCACCAGCCATATCGCGACCACCAAACGACACGTCCACCACGCTGTTATCGTCAGAGCGACGGTAGCGAATACGACCAGACATTGCATCCTGCATCGACACAACAACAACAGCCAATCATGACTCAATTTGACAACAAGACACTGACACACACACACATACATACATACATACAGAATATCTTTACCAGCGAACTATACTTGTAAAATGGCTTATGTGTTTAACATATAATAGATAATTTGACTGTACTGAGGGGTAATGATAGAACGAGGGTAATGATAGAGTGAGGGTAATGATAGAGTGAGGGGTAATGATAGAGATAGGGGTAATGCTAGAGCGAGGGGTAATGCTAGAGCGAGGGGTAATGATAGAACGAGGGTAATGATAGAACGAGGGTAATGATAGAGTGAGGGTAATGATAGAGCGTGGGGTAATGATAGAGCGTGGGGTAATGATAGAGTGAGGGGTAATGATAGAGTGAGGGGTAATGATAGAGTGAGGGGTAATGATAGAACGATGGTAATGATAGAACGAGGGTAATGATAGAGAGAGGGGTAATGATAGAGTGAGGGGTAATGATATGACAGAGCTCACTTTGGCTCCGCCATTAACGCCCGTGTTGTTTTTCGCTGCGCCGCCGCCGCCGACCACGGGATCAAGAGTCTTCTGTACTTGACCTTTGACCGCTGTCGGGTCAGTGTCCTCGAACACGACCGAGCCACGAGGCAAGCGCACCAGGTCGGCGGCCATCTCCTTGCCCTGACACACACACACATACACACACACGCACACACATACGAGAGAGTAAACGTAGTGTAGGTGCCGGTTATTTAAACTGCCTGCCCAATAGGCACATGCTACCTTTCAGGCCTGAAATACCAGGTATGTATGGCATAATAAGTCCACCAAGAATTTGAACTTTTCTCCGGTAGTATTTATCAAATGATGCTCCAAATATACAACATGTTGAAAACAATTAAATCCTTTCCATCATTTAATTGAACATCATTCATCTCAAATTAAGTCAAATTATTGAACATATTTGTACTTTATTAACATTGATATAATTCATACCATAATTAAGCTTGTTCTTTTGGATGAAAGAGCCTTTAACACTTAATTTTTTTATCCTGGAATAGATGTGGCCATTAAGCCCACCATAACGAAAATACGCAGCCAAAATGTTGTATTAAAACATGCACTTAATGACTGGAATCTACGGTGTGAGTGTGAGTGTCGCACACCTGCACTGTATGAATGGCAAACTCGACCTCGTCGCCAACACTAGCCATCACCGACGAAGATGAGCCATTTCCATCTGTAGGTCGGCAGCACAGGCCGGCGTCCATGTTGAAGGCGATCTCACGCACCACATCGGCTCGCTCGATGAGACCAAGTCGCTCGCCGGCGTGCAGCGAGCTAACAACGCCGCGATAACGCACCGGATTAGCCGGATTCTCAAGGCGAACGTTGTGCGCCACCAAATTGCCCGTCCTAACCGACACACATTACATTACATCAAGTCATTTATATCGCACTTTTCACCCGAGGGTCTCAAAAGCGCTCATACACACACACACACACTCAAGCACAAGAGTCATACACATACACAATCACGAACACACACACACTCCTACACACACACTCACCTACACACACACACACACACACACAAAACAGACAAGTACATATACGCAAAAACACAAACATACATTCACGTTTACATACTCAAAAACACAAATTTACACACACACACACGCATTGACATGGACAAGCATATACATACTAACGCATTTGCATGCATACATACAGAGTACACAAAAGCACACACGTAGACACACATGCAAATGTATATATTCTGACACACACAAACCCACACACATGTGCAGACACACACACACACACATACATACACACACGTAAAAAGACACATGACAACTGGAAGGCGGGAGTCACGAGCCTCTGACTCATTCCTGCGAAGACAACTAGTAAGAACATACATACACACACGTCAAAATGAGGTCGTCACATGGACGGGGTCACTGACCTCGGGTCGGAGACCATCTGGAAGCTGACCAGGTCGCCGACCCGCACGGTGGCGTGGCCCTCCACGTCCGCGGCGCCGAACGGCAGGAAGAAGCATTCGCCACGGTTCTCATAGCTGATGCGACCCTGTTGGGCGTGAGGTGGAGGCCGCACTTCGGCGGTCACTGTGCCCATGGCCCGCTCTTCGCTCAATAACTGCGGTGTCTGTTAGCCACGCCACACACACAAATACAGAGATATACAAACATACAGTTATAGATATATGTACATACACACATACATACACACACACATTACATTACATTATGGAACAATTTATATAGCGCCCTACATCTAGAAGGTCTCTAAGGCGCTGCACACACACACTCACACACACACAAATGCATGCATTCACAAGGTAAAAGATGGAGAGGGAGAGAGCAGAGAGAAAATCACACCTTATATTCATCGCTAGCGTTAACAATGTTATCTAAGGTATAATAGGACTTCAACAGAAGAAATTTCTTAGTGTTTACACACACACACACACACACACACACACACACACACACACACACACACACACACACACACACACACTAGGGTGACACATATTTTACGAAAGTTTGAATGTCAATAAGTGAGGGTGGAATTATGATTCCATTTACTTCAAACAACCCGGTGTGTAAAATATTTTTGGAAAGTATTCATTTTAGAACTAGCTCAAAGCGATAAAGTTTGACGATTTTAGGCTAAAAGGCCATATTTCTCAGATTTTTATTCCACTCAAACAAACTAAATGATCAAATTTTTCACGATACACTTGTATTATAATGTCCAAAAATTACGTGTGAAAATTTAAAACACAAAATATACCTAATAAAGTCATATCAGTCCATCTATATATAAAACACATAATTATCACATAATACGCGTTATGGTGCGTTTGGCGTTTGGAAAGTAACAACTATATTTTTCAACTAATTGTACAAGATACTGTGTTTGATATTCATTATTTGTTAGAGTCAACTTCATTAGGACCACTCTGCGCGCGCCAAGAAAACGTTGATGAGTTCAAGAGTGTGGCTGCGGTGTGAAAAAGCCACGAAGTGAATATCTTGATCACACATAAGATCATTATCTAAAGAACTGCCACCGATGTTAAAAATACTGAACAGGGTCTTACGTTAGTTAGTTAGTACGTAAGTTAAGCCTTGTTTCCAGGTTGACATTTTCATCAAACACGGCGAAAGTCACAAGTCTTTAACTCTGAAACCACTGATGTTTGGCGAAAGATGTTGTTGTTGTCTTGGCCAATTCTGCGTCTGGCTACAAACCGAGGGAATTGAGTACTGTGCTATCGGTTCGTGGATATTTGCTGCTGTACAAGTTTTGTACTACGCTATCAAGTAGGTGTAGCCAAAATGGTGAAACACCGTATTTCATATTCTTGCATCGAGAATAACTTATTCTGAGAAACTCGCGCTTGAAAACGTACACAGTTTCACAATCCATCGCACTTGGCGGTATGCTCCACGCCAAACAAATTGGAAATTATATCTGGTTTACAGACTTTATTATTTGTAGTATTTTTAACATCGAGAATACTTTTATTTGAAATAATCCTACGATTAATCAATATATTAACTTATCATGACTGCGCGCGGAGTGGTCCTAATGAAGTTGACTCTAGCAAATAATGAATATCAAAACAGTATCTTCTACAATTAGTTGAAAAACATAGTTGTTACTTTCCAAACGCCAAACGCGCCATAACGCGTATTATGTGATAATTATGTGCTTTATAGATAGATGTACTGATATGACTTTATTATGTATGTTTTGTGTTTTAAATTTACTACTTTACCTACTTTTTGGTCATTATAATACAAGTTTATCGTGAAAAATTTGAAGATTAAATTTGTTTGAGTGGAATAAAAAATCTGGGAAATATGGCCTTTTAGCCAAAAATCGTCAAACTTTATCGCTTTGAGCTAGTTCTAAAAATGAATATTTTCCAAAAATATTTTACACACAGGGTTTTTGAAGTAAATGGAACCATAATTCCACCCGCACTTATTGACATTCAAACTTTCGTACAAAAAGTCCCCCCCCCCTAACACACACACACAAACCGACACATAAGCACACAATATCACACAATATCACACAATATCACACACACACATTAGTACACAATAGCAGACAGCACAAATTTGAACCAACTGCCAGATCTTGTATATTGCCTCTAGCATATGCGTGTGTGCGTGTGTGTATGAGTGCATGAGTGTGTGTGTGTGTGTGTGTGTGTGTGTGTGTGTGTGTGTGTGTGTGAGTGTGTGAGTGCGTGTGTGTATGAGTGTATGTGTGTATGAGTGCGTGTGTGTATGAGTGTGTGTGTGTATGAGTGTGTGTGTGTGTATGAGTGCGTGTGTGTATGTATGAGTGCGTGTGTGTGAGTGCGTGTGTGTATGAGTGCCTGTGTGTATGAGTGTGTGTGTGTGTATGAGTGCGTGTGTGTACGAGTGTGTGTGTGTGTGTGAGTGCGCGTGTGTGTGAGTGCGTGTGTGTATGAGTGTGTGAGTATATGAGTGTGTGTGTGTATGAGTGCGTGTGTATATGAGTGTGTGTGTGTGTGTGTGTATGAGTGCGTGTGTGTATGAGTGCCTGTGTGTATGAGTGTGTGTGTATGAGTGTGTGTGTGTGTATGAGTCTGTGTGTGTATGAGTGTGAGTGTGTATGAGTGTGTGTGTGTGTGTATGAGTGTGTGTGCGTGTATGAGTGCGTGTATGTATGAGTGTGTGTGAGTGTGTGTGTATGAGTGCGTGTGTGTGTGTATGAGTGCGTGTGCGTGTGTGTGTATGAGTATGTGTGTGTATGAGTATGTGTGTGTATGAGTGTGTGTGTGTGTACGAGTGCGTGTGTGTATGAGTGCCTGTGTGTATGAGTGTGTGCGTGTATGAGTGTGTGTATGTATGAGTACGTGTGTGTATGAGTGCGTGTGTGTGTAAGTTTGCGTTACTGCACTGCACACAAATGTTGAGATAAACACACAGAAAACTTTTGGTTAATCAATAAATGTTATATCCTACACACACACAAACAACAATCTACGACAACAACACAACCAATCTTACAACACGTACAGGGTGTGTGTGCGTACATGTGTGTGTGTGTGTGTGTGTGTCCTACAGTTACCTCGGGTGATATTTTGGTGACGTTGGAGGCGATCGGCTTGCCGTTGCGTCGGTCGTAGGTCATCTCAAACTCGACCGGATCGCCGACGCGCAAGTGGTCAATATTGCCGTCAAACTGACTGAAGTGAAAAAACAGCCGCGCCTGTCGTTCGCAACACTGAATGAAGCCAAATGTCGGCAGCATCTTCTCAATTATTCCCGTCTCGCGTACACCGCCACTTCCTCCTCCACCTCCACCACCGTTGGACGACGTCACTGTATCTGTGCCTCCAGCGCCACCGCCAACGCGAAATTCGCCGATAGACATCAACGTATTCTGTGCCGCTCCGCCAGCGCCGCTGCTAAAACGCGTAGTCTGACCGCCGCCGCCGCCCATCGAGAACACACCAATGTCAAAGTCGGGCACTGCAGCCGATCCGGCAAGTGTTGCTGCCGGATGCAGCGAACTGCCGCCGTACTGCGCCGCCATTGGCGCGGCCGGCGGCGTGGACGAGGACACCGGCGAAAAGAGAGAGCTGGCGGCCGGGCTGCCACCGTTGCTACCGCCGGACGCCAGGCCAAACTTGATGTGCGTCGGAGCGGCGGCGGCGGCGGCGGCCGGAGAGTACATCCACGGAAGATTGCGCGACATTTGAGACACAAGTTAATAGGAGCGGACGAACGGAATCACCAGATATAGGAATCAACAGGAATAGGCCAATAGTAACACACACACACACAAACAAACACAAACACAGCCAATAATTTGTCAACAAGTCAGGTCTTTGCTCAAGACAGTACACACCGGCCACAAACGCAATCGTAAACACACACACACACTCACTCACTCACGCGAATACAACAATGAGAAAGCGCCGTGTTTTGTTTCCTGGAAGAAGCCCAACTCATGAACGACGCAATACGACACACATGAACAACACAGCACTCCAATTGTCCACACGCAACGAGGCCCCAACAAAAGATAGCTCAAACTTTTCGCACAAACTTACACACACACACTAAAAATTGCACACACTCAAAGACTACGAGTTTGCCAACACACACACACACACACACATACAACCCAGCAGGTAAATTTGAATATTGAACGTTGCACGCCACTCAATAGAGAGGCATAGGAGATCCACAAGCAACAATGTCAACACACACCGAAAACACACTCACTGACACACACACACACACACACTCGAGGGAAGAGACTTAGAGTGTAGACGAATGAAACAATAGAAACTCCGAAAAGCGCAGTGGACTGCAGTTAAAATGTTGGTTGTTTTTTTTTGTTGTGAATGGTTGAGGTTGAGTTGAGATGGGAAAAGGTTCAGTTGAGATGTTTGTGATGGTTTTGTGGCGATAGTAGAGAGTTGTTGTTTTTTCTGTTGCACACACAACAACAAACAAAAACAAGCACAACAGTGAATCACAGCTGACACATACTGTTGACACATAACAGTGAAATGTTTTATCAAAGAAAACTCAACCACTTTGCACCAAACATACCAACCACAACAGACAGACACACAGACACATGAATAACGCGAATAATTCTTCAGTTCTTTGTCTACGCCGGGAGACGACAAACTACGGACCGCAGTCCAGATCCGGCCTGTGACGTCAGTTGATCCGGCCCGTCGACGATACTTGAGTTTGCTTGATAAAATGTATGTACATAGCTTTTGGGATAACTTTCAAGTAAATAAACATGTTAGTTATTTTTGTTTTTTGTTAATTACATGAAATTCACTCGTGATTAACATGAAATGCCAAGCTTAGTTCTTTTTGTGGCATATTTGCCAGAGCTTTCAGCGCCAGTTAACCAATACACGGTCGAAATGTAACACTACACACTTACACAGCATATGTAGTCGCGCTTACACAGACTGGTACTGAATGACTAGCTTTAAATGCACCAGTGTTTACTGAAAGCATCACTTGATATTCAACTTGATTTACATACATGCACACCGACAAAAATGTTGAATTGTCTATATATCTGAGTCGCACTTATGAATATACTATTTTATATTTACTGGTTCAATCTCAAATAACTGAAAAAAGGCAAAATCAATTGAAAATAATGATCTTCCCCAGTTAGATGACTTGAAGCCTACACTATTATAAGGAATATTGTCAGCTATATCGACATATGGACTTGCTAATTCCCTATTACAGTCGTGTTGAAACACACAAACAATTTCTTGCGGCTAAATGACCCACAAGCATACATGATGAGGGTGATGAAAATTTTCACCGTCCCGAGCGACAGATATGCTAGCTACGCCACTTCAAACGTTTTTAGGGGGAAAAATTCACAGTGGTATAAAAGCACGCCGGTGCTTTTTATTATATACACATAATAAAATGAAATAAAAAAACATGTTATTATATATAACTACTAATACATTCTATATGTGTATGTTATTTACATTTATTATTCTTCTATTCACAATTAATTTAATCGTGGTCTGTTTAGAATTTTAACAATATGCATCGTGTATTATAATTATTTACACTAAATAATTGAAGTATATTTTAGTGACAGAATAATTATTTCCTACGAGCCCTAAGAACTACCTTTCATCAGCTGTTTGAAATGGCACTCAACACAAAACCACTAAAACTCAACCGCACGCCACAACGACAAGTGTGAAACGAGGTGGCATTATGGCGCTGCCCGCCAATAAATCCGCCAAAATAAGCAGCCGCCAACTGCCCACACTGCAAGACAGTGAAATAATCTTGAAATTGAAATCCAACCAAATCGCCATCTTCCAGTGACGCAATACAAAAACACACACACACACACACACACACACACAGACAGACACTAACACACGCGTACATACATATTCATACACACACACACACACACATGCATACTTACATACACACGGATTAAGTGGGTCGCAACTTGTATCAAAAACCAGTTACATAAAAAATCGCCTGGACGTGCATACACACACATACATACATACATACACGCACACATACATACGTGGTGAGATAAGAAGAAAGCAGGCGATAAAAAGCAAAAAAACAGCAAAATAAAACAGTTAAAACGCCGTGAATTTGAGCTAAAGTCAAACGTAAATACATGAACAACGCCTGACAACACAACACCAACACACAACACAACACTAACACAATGCTAACACACAACAAAACGCTATTTCGTATCATATGAATATTTGACGAAAATAGGCACATTTCCAGCGGCATTTTTGCGATTGTAAAAGCGCAGTTGCAATCGCTTGTGTAACGAAACAGAAAGGCGCGCGTGGGGCAGTGATGCCCACAAGACGTCACGCCACAACCGCAGCTCAAACACGACTCCTAGCTCACACCGTGACACACGGGAGCTCACACCGTGACACACGGGAGCACAAACGGACACACACACACACGCACAGTCCTCACGCCCACCGCCACAACCAATCAGCGGCGAGCCGGTCAATCGCTCGCAGCCGCGGGGCATGCACACTTCACCAAACACATACATACAAACACATCACCACACAACGCGAACGCGAACGCAAACGCAAACGCAAACGCAAACGCAAACGCAAACGCAAACGCAAACGCAAACGCAAACGCAAACGCAAACGCAAACGCAAACGCAAAAGCGAAGGCGAACGCGAATCAAACACGCACACACACACTAAACCAAACACACTCCAACGCGCTCACACACTCTCTCTCTCTCTCGCTCACAATCTCACCACACCTTGCAATTGCAAAAAATATATTACACTGTTGCAGATTTTGCAGTGACCGATTTCAGTTGGAAAATTGGGCCAAAACACAACTATCACGGCAGATCCACAGACAAAGTTCAATCGTTTAATTAAAAACTACCACACACACACACGCACACACACACCTGGAAATATTTTTTAAGCGCGCAACAGCCGCTTGAGACTATGTAGCGTGCCCCACTGTGCGCCCATCTACAGTGGTGACTCAGGCGAGGGTGTTGATAAACGAACCCGGGCCAGGATTCGAACCGCGAACCTCAAACACACGTGAGTTCAACACCTAACCACTGAGCTACTCGGGACACACTTATTAAACACATACAAACATTCCTTCACACTTGTTCTTTCTCGCTGTTTGTGACAAGTTAGTCTCACTTACACTACACCCCGCTAGGAGCCAATCTGCAGCGATAACTCGCGGTGAACTCAAGCAGAGGTGGAAATGAAATACCTCCGACCAGGTTCGAACCGTGGTCATATGACACTAAATGATAATGCTTAAAACCGCATTCTCAAATATAATGCTTAAAACCGCATTCTCAAATATGAACATAAATAAATCTTTATATACCAACCGCATCAACCGGTTTCGATTAACCAAATTCTGATAAAGAAATATGCTTTGGGACCATTGTCTCATGCAGAGACACGCGAATTATTTACGACGTTTAAAGGCGCAGTACCTGCACCAACACTCAAATTTACATAATATACTGTTATACTGTAGTTGGGTGATTTTGAATCACATATTTATTGTTGGTTGTTGTTATTTATTGAGGAACGTGGGCGGAGTGACATTATGTTGTGTTATCGGATGATGGTTTAATATTTATTGTTATTTATTTATTATTTTCTCTTCCAACTCTTTTTATAGAATTCTTCACTTTTCGAACTCTCTTTTTCTCTGAATATTTTGGGTGTTTCCGGTACATGGGGCCACCTTAGGCTCCCATGCTACTAGATTTGCCTGAAATTAATGATAATAAATCATATTTTTATCTCGAAATACTAAACTCCGGCTAAATGATAAGAACAATAAGAACAGAGACCGCCTAATATTAGGTGAATGATTAGGCAAAAATCGCCCTTCTTAAGGTTTCTATGATTCCCATGTAAACCACACAATTTTGTCAAAACATTGTGCTGCAGCCAAACGCATGCTAATTTTTGCCTGCAGTAGCATATCAAGTTCCTGTGAAGTCTTACTGGTTAGAAGTGTGTTGTAGCGCAGTTATTTAAATTTATTTAAGTTTGCTATTCAAGTATTTATATTTAAGTATTTTTTTTATTCAAGTATTATTTAAGTATTGCTATTTATTTAAGTTTGCTATTTAAGTTTGTTATTTACATTTACTCAAGTTTTCTAATGTTTTCCATTGCTCTGTGTACAAGCATTTGTATATTTATATGCGATGTAGCAAATACATTACGACTATCGGTGTATACTTTTGCGGTGTTTATTTGCTCTCTGCCGAATATTTAGCTATTTGTTTTCCTTCATTCGCGCGAGTATTGGTATGTGCGCCCTACAAATATATGTTTATGATGATGTTGATTATGATCATGTTAGTGCAGTTACCGTCTCATAACATACTCGGAGATATTAAACAATTATAACAGCACTCAGTTAACCTGAATCAGAACATACAGAAACGCCATTGGTGATGATGCCTAATACGACTATGGTTGAGATCGCCGAATACAGGATACAAGGGCAATGAATAACTACCAATAACAACACGATATTAGGACGATTACGAGCTGACTTACAGAACGACGACCGATGCATATATACTGACACAAATACACCAACATAAAAATAACAGGAAATAAAAGAGCGGATAACAAAACTCACTTTGATTGTCTTTTTGTTGAGGTGAGTATTGAGTGAGACAGAAGAATCAAACAGCAAAGGGGAGGCACGCCGCCATTATTGATCGCTGACGGCACATTTGTGGTGGAATTTTGGTCTGAAATTTTCTAGTTTCGCAATGGAGTGAAACGTAATCCAGCCAGTTATGTGGTGTTGAGAAATTTAAAATGGAACCATTCCAGTATATGGGTTTGCAATTTCAATTTACACAAATTTTTATTGCACAATAAAAAATTGCTTTTATCAAATTTCTGCAGACAACTTGCTTTTATTGCACCAATTTTCAGTCTTAGTCCGGTAAATTGAAGCGGAAAATTTTGAGAATAATGAAAACTCCTGATGCATCCTTGTGTTTAACTTCAAATGTGAAGTGTATACAAATGTGCAAGGATTAGCTGTTAATATTATATTTTGTTTTTAAGCATTTTAATCTATAATTGTAATTATACTTACATATTTGAGCATGCCTAAATACTTGAGCATACTTATCAATGCTATACACGAATCTCACTCTTCTAATTCGGTTTTAGAGAAGTTCTCTAATAAGCGGTATGTCTGAACTTGTTTATCCAGTCAAGTGTTGATATCAGAAATCTTCATGGCGGTTGAAATCGATCCATTGGTGAGTCTTTCGAATTTTACCTGTCGAATCAAATTAATTATAGGTTACTAATTGATAATAGTAATGAATGAATAGTAATTAGTAAATGGGTTCATTTTGTGGGTGTATAGGCAATCCTATTTTCTGTTTTTCCATGTTGCTTCAAAGCTAATGTAGAACACACACTATATGCTTGTAAAGACACGCACAGCCATCTATGTAAAGTCCATTCGTAAACTGTTGCCTTGGCATTTTAATGGCTCAGTGTATTCTTATACGACACGCATTTTCACTTGATTGGCCCCTATGTAGAGTTGTTTTTATGTATTAGAACTTTTCAACCACTATCTAGGGGGCATATATTTGCGTTTCCTGCAGGCACATTGTAATTATGAGTTGATGTTTGGCGTATCACGAACATATTTATCACGTGATGTTAATGTTTGTATATTTATTGTTGGTTTTGCAGTGAGAGCGGAGATTTGAATTTAACGGAATTGCGTGGATGAGAGTTATTGAGATAGGAAGTGAATTAGTGTTGATGTGTAATTATGTGTTGATGTTCGGGTGTATAATTTCTTTGTCGTTTCATTAGTGTTTTAAATACAAGCTTTTACAAGCTAACCGGCCAGTGCAGTAGATTTTCATATAATGGCGATGTCAGGAGAACCTGGAGTAGCAGAGAGTCGTGCGGTGGCGACTCCGGAAAGAAGTTTCGACGTGCGTATAGTGCCGGAGTTTGATGGTACCGGAGATGTTGTGGAATGGTGGACGAGGGCACAGATGCTATGCGAACTGAAAGATGTTCCTTTGATGTCGGTGGTGCCCGCTCGTTTAGTGGGCGGTGCATTTCGTGTGTGGTCTCTGCAATCTGCAGTCGATCGTCGTGATGCTAAGTGCACCCGAACAGCCTTGTATCAAGCGTTCGGAGTGGACAAGTACTTGGCATTTGAGAGGTTCCGCAGTCGCCGACTTCAACCAGACGAGTCCCCTGACGTGTTTTTGGCTGACCTCAAAGTGATGGCTGAGTCATTCGGAGGTGCACATGAGGAGTTGCTGGAGTGTGCTTTTGTGACGGGCCTGCCGAGGGACATATCCACAGCTATACAGACTGGTGCTGCTGCAGACAAGCTGACACTGCAAGACGTGCTGGTGAGAGCACGTATGGCGCTGCAGAGGAAACAAGGAAGATATGATCAGAGTCCAATGCCTCCGAAAGAAGATTGTTGTCTTGGAGGGAGGAGAGAAGAATATGGATCGACTAAGCAGAGATGCTACAACTGCAATGAGCTAGGGCACTTCAGTAGACAATGTCCTAAAAGATTGATGAAATGCTTTAACTGCAACAAAGTCGGCCATATTGCGAGAAATTGTTCAAAAAACGCAACAGGAGAGAGTTCATCAGTGCCGGTGCTCTCTCCGCAGTAGCTGAAGAGGCGCTTCCGACAGTGACAGTTTTTGTGAATGGAATGCTGTGTAAAGCTCTGGTAGACACCGGTTGTTCTTGTTGTATTGTGTCGAGTGTGGTGTGCGATCGTTGGACCAGACAAAGAACAAAAGTGGACACGCTGGGAGGAGAATCTTTCACCTGCGATGGTGTAGCAAACTGCACGGTGAGAGTTAACGAATGTTCTGTCACGTTGAATATGTTAGTGGTACTTGGTAAACCATTAGACTTTGACATTATTCTGGGCATGAATGCCATCCGCGAGTTAGGAGGTGTATATGTTGGTGAGAAGAGAGTAGTTTTGGGAGAGTCTGTTGGCATGCGACTGCAGTGTGCAGCAGGGCAGCAGATCAAAGAGGAAAGACCAGGGCACGTCGTGGCTTTTGACACCGAGCGAAGAGTGTGGAAGTGCCGATGGAGCTGGATAGATGGTGTTGAGCCTCAAGTACTGCCAAATCGTGTGGCACAATACAATGTGCCCCGTGAAGCTCGAGCGGCATTTGATGCAGAACTTGAATCGTGGATCCGGGAAAAATGGCTGATTCCGTACGATGACAACGTGTACGGTCCTGCACGTTGCTTGCTGCCATTGATGGCAGTGCAGCAGGAGAACAAGAAGAAAGTTCGTCCTGTGCTGGATTTCCGGCACTTGAATGCGTATATTGACTCGTTCACTGCTGATGCGGATGTTTGTCAGGATAAATTACGGACGTGGAGGAGAAAAGGTGAGAATCTTCACATCATGGATTTGACCAAAGCCTACCTGCAGATAGTTGTCGATGAGTCGTTGTGGCCATTTCAGACAGTGCGTTACAAAGGTAAACTGTACTGTCTGACACGTCTTGGCTTCGGTCTGAACTCGGCACCAGCTATCATGCAGACCGTGGTGAGCAAAGTGTTGTCGCTGAATGACAAGATTTATCGTGGCACGTCGGCGTACGTGGATGACGTCATAGTTGATGGAGATATAATCTCGCCACAGATAGTGAAGGAGCATTTGGAGACGTACGGATTGAAGAGCAAGGATGTACAACAAGTGTCCAGCGGTGCCAGAGTGTTGGGATTGAGAGTGTTCAGGTCACGTGATGGTACGATGATGTGGAAAAGAGACAATGAATTACCGGAGTGTCCAGGAAAGCTTACGCGGCGCAGTGTATTTGCATTGAGCGGTAAACTCGTGTCCCATTATCCCGTGGCGAGCTGGCTTAGGGTAGCGGCATCCTATTTGAAAAGGATGGTTACAAAAAACACTGATAGATGGGATGATGAAGTTTTGGATCCCAGTATTCGAAAATGTGTTGGTGAGCTGTTGGATCGAGTGAAGAGAGATGATCCAGTGAAGGGTGTTTGGCCAATCCAAGGAAACGCTGCAAAGGTGTGGGTAGATGCGAGTGATATTGCTATTGGTGTCGTTGTACAAGTGAACGGTCGGACACTGGAGGACGGCTGTTGGCTAAGGAAAGAAGCACATCATATCAACATAGGAGAACTGGACGCGGTGATAAAAGGTCTCGGAATGGCTGTGAAATTAGAGTTTAAAGAAATTGAATTGTTCACAGATTCGGCGAGTGTTTATGCATGGCTCATGGAGGTGATTACAAGAAAAAGAAAGATCAAGACGGCTGCTACTTGTGAATTGTTGATTAGACGAAGGCTCGATATTGTCAGCAGTTTGATTGAAGAATATGGACTTAAACTGGAAGCCATAAAAGTTAATTCTGCCAGCAATAAGGCGGATATATTGACACGTGTACCAGCGTCATGGCTAAAAACACATCGTCCTCAGTGTGCGGTGGCTATAGTGCCAGACGATGTAAGGAAAATACACCACGACGCAGGACATCCAGGAGTCCATCGGACTAAATTTTTTTGTCGCCGCAAGGGGATTCGGGTTACAAGGCGACAGGTGGCCGAAGCAATAAGAAAATGTGATGTGTGTAACTCAATTTGTCCTCCTCCTTTGAAATGGAAAGGTGGCAAGTTGAGTGTGAGTACAGCATGGAACAGACTGGCAGCAGACTTTACTCATGTTATGAACGAATTATACATTAGTGTTATCGACTGTGGACCTTCACGTTTTACAATCTGGAGGAGAGTGTCCTCTAGGAGTAGTGTTGAGGCAGCAAATGTAATGCACGACGTGTTCAGCGAGCGGGGACCACCGCATCAGTTGTTGCTTGATAATGACACAGCGTTTCGCGGGGCACCTTTCATGAATGCTATGAGGTTCTGGAACGTAGATGTTCGATTCAGATGTGCCTATAGACCTGAGGGTAACGGCATTATAGAAAGGTGCCACCGAACAGTGAAAACTATAGCCGCGAGGAAACAGTGCTCGGTGCGAGAAGCAGTTATGTTGTATAACATGTCGCCGGTGGGGAGTGGCGGCGCCGAGAAAAGACCGGTGGATATGGTTTACCGTTACCAAGTGAGAATGCGGGATGAGTCCACATCGGTGAGGCGAGAGCTAAGGACAGTCGATTGTCCGTTTGATATTGGTGATCGTGTTTGGGTTCGACGACCTGGTGATAGGTGTGACGTGGTGAGTGGAAAAGGCGTGGTGACAGGAATAGTTTCTAATGAAGTTATTGAGGTGGACGGAATGAATCGTCATGTGAGAGATTTGAGACCGCGACGAGAGGACCGTGACTGCAGTGCAGTAATTCCGGCACGTGCGTCTACTAGCAGAGACAGTGATGAGTCGCCTATTGAAGTGTTCTTCTCAACTCCAGTGGATACAACTGAAAATGACCATGAGTGTCCGAGTCCGCGCGAGAGGGTTAGGCCGAGGAGAGAGACGTGTCGCCCGGCGAGATTCAATGATTACGTGGTGTACATCAACGATGAAGGAGACCCACCAGAAGATGATTTTGAAAATCAGGAGGAGATGTAATTATGAGTTGATGTTTGGCGTATCACGAACATATTTATCACGTGATGTTAATGTTTGTATATTTATTGTTGGTTTTGCAGTGAGAGCGGAGATTTGAATTTAACGGAATTGCGTGGATGAGAGTTATTGAGATAGGAAGTGAATTAGTGTTGATGTGTAATTATGTGTTGATGTTCGGGTGTATAATTTCTTTGTCGTTTCATTAGTGTTTTAAATACAAGCTTTTACACACATATTTCTGTTCTGACCAGTATGTGCGTGTGTGTATAGGAGTTGATTCCATGCGTGGAAGAAAATCCAGATAACTTAGACGACAAGTCGCTATCTCACAGTGATTTTACACCCGTCAACAACATGACCTTTGCTGAAATTCAAAGGCAAGTGGTCGCGTGTGTCTATGCGAGTGTGTATGTCTGTATGTATGTGCGTATATATATGTGTGTGTGTGTATGCAGCTTTGGCTAATGATGATGTTTTGTTTGCAGGAAAATTGAGCCTCCCAATGACTTGGACGTCATTCACGCCTCCTTGACGTCACCTCCTTCGGTTTGTGCCGTTGCACGTGCTGCTTCCTTCCTCCTTTTCTCTCTCTCTGTGTGTGTTCATCTTATCCTCTGTGTCTCTCCCTCTGTGTACCGCAGATCTCGGCCATTAAGCCCATGTCACATTTTAGGCCTGAAATACTATGTTTTCACTAGTACGGACCAATAAGCCCAGCCAAAATTTTAACTTGTTTCCGGTAGTATTTTTCGAATGTTGTCTTTGTTCTAAATATACAATATGTTGAGAATATTTATCCTCTCATATCATTTACGTGTTAATTTACGTTTTTCATCAAACAATGGCACTTATTTGTACTTTATCAACATTGATATAATTCATACTTTAATAAAGCTTGTTCATTTAGATAAATATATCTTTGTTAGATTGAATTTTTTACCCTGTGAAATAGCTCTGGTTATTAAGCTCACCATGCAAATACAGAGTAGACATTTGTATTAAAATATGGGCTTAATAGCCGGGCCTTGGGGTATGTACGCTCAACTGCCAGTATCACACTTGTCATTCTAATGTGTCGCATTGTCTTATTCTACTCCCGAATTATTGTTGGGTTGTTTGGCAGACTTCAGTGGTGAGATTGCGCATTGTTCTATACATTGACCATATAATTCCGGTCTGATCCTAGGTAATTGGCCGAGTTATCAGAGGGGTTTCGTTTGAGGTCAAATTTGTGCCGAGAAAAATGAGTAAATCAACCAATTTCTAACTCTTTCCAACACATCTTCTATTCCTGGTTTCACGTCATGTATAGAACTGGTTCTGGCGTATCATTTAGTTGCATATTTTCACTCTTCACTCTTTCACTCTTTCACGCTTCTTGTCGCAGAATGTCAGATCTGTGCTTTCCTTCTATGTGTGTGATTCTTGGCATGATTGATTTCCGGTAACAATATGCCAGTTGACTGCAGTTCAATTTCAATGCAATCAACTCATATTTAGCCGCATTTTGACAGTCACCAACATAATCCACCTCAACAATAGTTGTTGGGCGTTGGATATTTGACAGGGTCATATTTGTGTTTTGTCGTGTTTGTTACGAATTCAGTTAAACCAATCAGCGAATATTCTACGTGAACGTACATGAGACACACACACACACACACGTACACACGTCGCCGTTTTCACCAGTGGTTGCCAACCTTTTCTACATTGATCCCAAATATTGTACAAATCAAACGTCGGGACCCAAGTCTACATATATACGAATTGTTGTTATATGTAATGATCATGTTTTCAGTCATAATTTTATTCAACCATGGCGTGCTAAATCTGTCAAATCAGGAGTAAAATTTAATGATGGCCTGTTAGAATATCAATACCAGGAATCATGCATTTATATAATAACACAATTTTAATTATAATCTATTTTAGTGGCAAAATAGTCATTTTCCGCGAATCCCTAGCAACCCAATAAGTCCTAATTCAGCTTGGAGTCGCGACTGGCCAGGGGTTGGTTGGGAACCACTGATTCTGACACACACACACACGCATACACATTGAGCGTGACACATTGACATCGCTGTCAAATGACACGCAGGCAAATCATACGGAGCTGGAGCGGCGGTTGGATGTGCCGGTCTCGGGGGCGTGTGGGGGCGCCACCATCGAGGTGCCCAACTACAACGCACTGGCGACCGCGTGGCTGGTGGCCGCCGCCGCGTCCAATATGCCGCAGGTGCGCCATCGCAGCTCAACGCGCCACAATTGCCTCTGTCTGTGTTGTATCTACTTCTTAGCGTGTTTTTGCTGGTTTGTGAGTACTTTATGCCTGTTTTGTATTTAATTATTACTATTATTATTAATTGCAGGCAAAGCCAGTAGCATGGGAAGGGTGCAAACACATTCACCACTCTGCGGTGGCTGTATGTACCGGAAACGTCCAAAAAGATGTGGGGAGAAATAGAGTTGGAAAAGTAGAGATTTTAGCCAGGCATATGGAAGATAATGAAGAAAGAAACAAAACTAATATACGATGAATGAAATTATCACATTAAAAGGCTTAACATAATATAATATGATTAACATGATATAGTTTTATCATGCAATAACTCACTATACATACTTGTACTTATTCTTGTTTGATTAATAATTTTGAGGTTGAATGCGAGTGTTTATAAACAAAAAAGATTTTCCTGCCTCATGCATTGTTTGCGTCATTATTTTAAACATATTTTTAATATTACATTTATTTTTCATTTATATTTCTACTTATGTTTTTGATATATTCCTGTGTTCATGTGCATCTGTATGTTGTATACATTGTGCCTGTCGTGCCCTTAAATGGCTGTATTTGTGTCTGTTCGTGTGTGTGTGTGTGTGTGTGTGTGTGTGTCAATTGTTGAGCTCGCCCAGTTGGACGTTGGTGATGTTGTTAAGCCAGAAGGTGAGTGTTGTATGAGTTCTGCTGGTGCGGGGGCGGCGGCGTCAGTTGAGCAAGATTCTAGTTGTGATGATAACAAGGTGCTGTGTGGCCCGTTGGATACACTCTCTGCCCTGCCTGTTTGTACAGGTCAGACCGAACACTTCTCTCTCTCTCTCTCTCATTTCTCAGTGTATCCTACTCTTCTTACTAACTATATTTCTCTCTACATCTTTTTGGTTAGCTTCCAGTACACGCAGTCATCGCAGGGTGGTAATAGTGCTTGCACTCATCCCATGCTGCTGGATTTACCTGTAATTAATAACACTAGTTTGTATGTATTTTTCCATTTCGTATATTTGCTTTGTTTCGGCTTGTTCCCATCAATACAGGCGCGCTGTAACACGCCGCAATATGCTGTGCTATTTTCCTAGCGTGAATTCTGTGACGTCAAGGTGTGTAGGTTTCTCTTCTGTATTTGAGGTGTGTCAATGTGTGTGTGTGTGTGTGCTTGAGTGTGTGTGCGTGTGTGTGTGTGTGTGTGTGGCAATGTGTGTGTGTGTGTGTGTGTGTGTGTGTGTGCTTGAGAGTGTGTGTGTATATATGTGTATGTCTGTCTGAGTGTGTTTGAGTGTGTGCATGTGTCTGTATTATTGTAATGTCTGTGCGTGTGTTTGTATGGTGTATAACTATAAAATAAACGCTAATCTGTTTTATTTTAGCCATATATATATACACACATACACGAGTTCCTCTATATGTCACTGTTGACATTTTGTGAAAGCGCTAGCTTGCTGAATTTAGTATCAGACTGAGAAAGGTTGGCAACCACTGGATTATTGGCAGGTCGTGAAACTCACAACGAGAAGGAGCGCAAACGGCGCTATCGTATCAAGAACGCATGCGCACTGCTCAAAGATCTCATTCCAGGACTCAGCGACAAAACGGATAAGGTCAGCTATTATATCGGCTGTTTGTTTGGATAGCACCCCCTCCCAGGGCGTGGCGGAAATGTCAACGTATCGTAGAATCCTGTCATTAAGCCAGCTCATGTTATAATCCGAAATTAGAGTCCTTATTTTCCATGGTGAGCTCGGTGGGCAAAGCTATTTCAGGGTGAAAAATCAGTCTGCCAAAGGTTCATTTATCTAAAAGAACAAACTAAATTATAGCATGAATTATATCAATGTTGATAAAGTACAAATATGTGCAATAGTTCGATTAAAAACGTAAATTAATACGTAAATGATAGAAAAAGACTATTTTCAACATATTTTATATGTGGAACAGAGCATTTTAAAAATACTGCCGGAGAAAAGTTCAAATTTAGCGTGGGCTTATTGGATGATAAAACTAACTACTAGTAAAAGCCTAATATTTCAGGCCTGGAAAGCCACATGGGCTTAATAGCCGGCACCTACGGTATCAAACATGATCATGATCGATTGTCCATTCCATGACGTTTTCCATAATTCAGCCTAGTTAGCAAGGCAATTATTAGTATTTTACAGCATGGACGCGCATTTGCCACGGTCCCTTTCCTTCACGTTCACTGACAAGTAATAGATTTATCAACACACAACAAGCTGCATCAGCGAGATGGCCTGTTTGACACTGTGTGTGTGTGTGTGTGTGTGTGTGTGTGTGTGTGTGTGTGTGTGTGTGTGTGTGTGTGTGTGTGTGTGTGTGTGTGTGTGTGTGTGTGTGTGTGTGTGTGTGTGTGTGTGTGTGTGTGTGTGTGTGTGTGTGTGTGTGTGTGTGTGTGTGTGTGTGTGTGTGTGTGTGTGTGTGTGTGTGTGTGTGTGTGTGTGTGTGTGTGTGTGTGTGTGTGTGTGTGTGTGTGTGTGTGTGTGTGTGTGTGTGTGTGTGTGTGTGTGTGTGTGTGTGTGTGTGTGTGTGTGTGTGTGTGTGTGTGTGTGTGTGTGTGTGTGTGTGTGTGTGTGTGTGTGTGTGTGTGTGTGTGTGTGTGTGTGTGTGTGTGTGTGTGTGTGTGTGTGTGTGTGTGTGTGTGTGTGTGTGTGTGTGTGTGTGTGTGTGTGTGTGTGTGTGTGTGTGTGTGTGTGTGTGTGTGTGTGTGTGTGTGTGTGTGTGTGTGTGTGTGTGTGTGTGTGTGTGTGTGTGTGTGTGTGTGTGTGTGTGTGTGTGTGTGTGTGTGTGTGTGTGTGTGTGTGTGTGTGTGTGTGTGTGTGTGTGTGTGTGTGTGTGTGTGTGTGTGTGTGTGTGTGTGTGTGTGTGTGTGTGTGTGTGTGTGTGTGTGTGTGTGTGTGTGTGTGTGTGTGTGTGTGTGTGTGTGTGTGTGTGTGTGTGTGTGTGTGTGTGTGTGTGTGTGTGTGTGTGTGTGTGTGTGTGTGTGTGTGTGTGTGTGTGTGTGTGTGTGTGTGTGTGTGTGTGTGTGTGTGTGTGTGTGTGTGTGTGTGTGTGTGTGTGTGTGTGTGTGTGTGTGTGTGTGTGTGTGTGTGTGTGTGTGTGTGTGTGTGTGTGTGTGTGTGTGTGTGTGTGTGTGTGTGTGTGTGTGTGTGTGTGTGTGTGTGTGTGTGTGTGTGTGTGTGTGTGTGTGTGTGTGTGTGTGTGTGTGTGTGTGTGTGTGTGTGTGTGTGTGTGTGTGTGTGTGTGTGTGTGTGTGTGTGTGTGTGTGTGTGTGTGTGTGTGTGTGTGTGTGTGTGTGTGTGTGTGTGTGTGTGTGTGTGTGTGTGTGTGTGTGTGTGTGTGTGTGTGTGTGTGTGTGTGTGTGTGTGTGTGTGTGTGTGTGTGTGTGTGTGTGTGTAGGCGACTGTGTTGGAGTACACGGTACAGTACTTGGTACATGTGAAACGACAGATTGGTCGTCAGTTCGACCGCAGTTTCTTGCACAAATACAGTCCCTATTAACACACACACACAACACACACACTGATACACCCACACACTGACACACACACACACACTGATACACACACACACTGATACATACACCCACCCACATACACTGATACACACCCACACACACACTGACACCCACACCCACATACACTGATACACACCCACACATATACACACCCACACATATACACACACACCCACACACACACCCACACACACCCACCCACACACACACACACACACACACACATACACACACACACACACACACACACACACACACACACACACACACACACACACACACACACACACACACACACACACACATTCATCGCTAGTCAGATGCGGTGTGCGCCTGTGGGCGAGTGTTTGCATGATCGTTGTGTTCATTTGATTATGTTTGAGCATGTTGTTTTGTCGTCGTTGTGAAACGAGCTGTCTTTCATTGAGTGTGTGTGTGTGTGTGTGTGTGTGCATGTGTGTGTGTGTCAGCTTTGTTCTTGTTTGTTGAATACATGTTGTTTGTTGCGTCGCCGGGATCTGCTTGGTTTTCCCCGACCGGTTACGTACAATTTACCAAGGGTTTTTGTAGTGTGTGTGCGTTGCATGATGAACGGCCAACACAAGCCGCGGTTCAAATCCAAGTAGAGTGCAAATATTTTCACAAAGTTATAACCCCGCACGCAATTTCATTATGAAGTGAACTTTAAACATTCCGAAATCAATAAGTTTTTGCGCGACGCTATTAGGGCGATGATACTGCCTTACTAAAGCCTATATTTGACATACACATACGACATTCGAGACAGGACACACAGACAAACATTGAGTGCCAATCTCATATTTAAAATGGTGCATATTACTTGAAATCACCTAGCTAAATATTAATATCATTCAAGATTTAACGATCATGCACACACACAGTTTATCACTTTGGTGTGGGAGAGATCGAAGGGGACACAACAAAATCCTTAAGCAGACCTCTAGTGGTTACAGGACTATTAACAAGTATAGTTTGTCGAAAATGTGTGTAGACATTTGGAGTAGTCTGGACAAGTGAGTCAAGTAGTATTGGGCAAATTAGGCGTAGATCACACAAAACAGTGGGTTTTTTTCAGACAGCACAGTCTGACAGACTTGCTCATCTCCTGTACACACTAGCTGAATTGCTAGCTAGCTGATTATCTTGGCTGAAGGATGGAGAGATCGCGCAGGACGGACATTTCTCGAGAGGCCCAGTCGCAGAGGAACTGACGCGCCCGCCGTGTGTGACGTCACGGAGATAAGGCGCTCTCGACCGCCAGTGCCATCTGTGGGAACAGCGGTGAACTAGGCGTGAGACCATGCGAGTTAATAGCAGCGACAGGATTTTTCAGGTGGGGGCTAAAGAAACGATGCGGGGATTGGTGAAACATGAGGAACTACACTCGAAATATTCATGATCAGGATGTTCAGGGGCTAAGGGGGTTGGCACATTTTTGGGGGGGGGGGTAGTTTCAGCCCTTCCAAACCTCCCCCACGGCGCCGCCACTGGTTAGACATGTACTTGACATAGCGCTCATTGAGACACGCAGACGCCTAGGATTCAAACGCAAAAAAGATATCACTAATTATGAAAAATAACCAAAAAAACATAAGAGCATAAAAATATCACGAAATAACAGATTGAAAAACACATACATAATACATAATATACAGTGTTATCCCGCGCATAAGAGACCCTTCGATTTTTAGGCAGAATTCTGTAAAAAGGTACATATTGGTGCTAAATATCTTACTACAATGTATAAGAGATCCCCTGTTTCTAAACTGAAAATTTACACCAAAAATGTGTCTCTTAGACACGCACGGGCTTAATACAACACTGTGGAATGAAAACATATCGCAACGTCTATATGGCCAGCAAAAATGTAAATGTATGTATGCGAAATGTATGTCTTAACTCAACTGGCAACCCACCAGTCCACTAATATTCATTAATAATATTGTGACAAGTGTAGGCAGCGTGTATTCACGAGCGTTGAGGCTGTTTTTGCGATTGGACGTTCAAGGTGACCTTGAACTATGTACGTGTGTGACCTTGAAATATGATGATCTGGACAGAGCGGTCACGCCAGTGTTTCTCTAAGCAGTGGCAGCGCCAAGGAAAAGGTGCCAAGGCTTACAGGAGAGGAAGCTCCTAAAAAAATAGCAAGCCCCCCTGAGCCCCCCTAAATCCTGAACATTTGAAGTGTAGTTGTTCATGTTTCGCCAAGCCTCGTATTCTTGCTCTAGTCCAACCCACGGGAAACCCTGTTGCCGTCACTGTTTCTTCGTTTTATTGATAATTAATAGATCTCTTCTGGAAAAATATACTCATGTGTACATTGAGCATACAAAAAAACGAAAATATAAAACCAAAATAGAATAAAAAATAGAAATAAAAAATGTCCTCGAAAATAGAAAATACACCAATGCCAAATGAATTGCTTCTCTATCGTTTATTTAAAAATGCATTGTGCATCAAACCAGATCAGCTTATACACGTACCTCTGGCTGGACGGCTGATAGGCGGCGATTGCAACGCCCTCTGTGTGGCGGAAGGCTCAACAACAGAACGGCGGACAGTTATATCTGTGTCAGTGTCAGATAACAATGTGATATCACCTACAACACGAGCCAATTCTACACCGCTGTAATTCACTGTTGAGCGAAGACACCGAAATGAGGACAACTTTAGTCGAGCTTATTATTGTATATCAATTCCTTCTAATTGATTTATTATTGATTATATTCGATGTATGTTTATTTATATTGTATTAATTTATTCTAACTTTGTTTGCCAACGTTTGCGTTGCGCCCGGTGTCAGAGGAGTTTCGCACAAGCTTGGCATTTTTGCTTTGCTTTGGCGTTTTCACCGCTTGCGTCTTGGCTTCTTTTTTGCCGCGGTCGCAGTCGGAATCGTCGCCGCTAGACTCGACCAGTTCAGCACGAAAATCACCGTCCGAATCTGCAAACAATAACATGCTTGATATGCACAAAAGGAAAAAACAGGCCCAGCTCGTTGGCACGCACGTGTAAAAGGCCCCGGGCGACACAAGAACTGCCTTCGACGCTGAATTATCGTTATATCTGACCCGCATTACTCAATATACCATTAAATATTTGCTGTTTTAATAACAAATAACTGAATGAAGGCAAGATAGGCAAGAAGGCAAGTAAAGTTAAAGGCCTCAAGTGGCAGCTGCTACACGGGAAGAAGTCGAAGCTTATGAACACACAGGTGTGTCCCGTGCAGCTCATTGCCACCGCAGAACCAACCCTCTCCACGCTATGACGTCACAAGGACGTAAGACGTATTAGAGAGAGCCACCTCCCCAGAACGCATGGACAACACATGACTGATATCTGGTACCATCATTTACTGCTGGGTGGACAGGGACTGTTGGATTATAGAATTCGTCCAAGAAATTCTACTCCGCCGGGTTTCGAACCACAGACCTCCCGCTTGTGAGGCGGGTGTGCTACCACTACACCACGCAGTCCACAAATCAGTTTCAGCTATATCGACATATGTACTTGCTAATTCCCTATTACAGTCGTGTTGAAACGTCCAGAAAAACAGCAAACACCTGAATTTGAGTGCAGCAGTGTGACAGACTGTGTAGCCGGCAATTCCTCGTGCTCGCTCTGTTTGCCTCTGTCATCGGTCGTCAGGGTGGAAGCTGTGTCGGCTGGTGGGGCTGTGTCGCGTGGCTGCGAGGACGGACCCGTAACGTCATTATCACGAGCCGAAGCCTCGATAGCTGTACGTAACTGACGCTGTGTATACATGAACCGGCGGTAATATGAGGCAAATGCGACCGGGTTTAATTTACTATTTAACCAATGATAAGTTGTCATAAATACAAATTGATATTACAACCAACAATAAGTACAAATAAATAAATAAAAGTATAAATAAACTTAATTCCGTCCTTTTCAATAGTATTTTAGCAACTTCAAATAAAAAACTGCTCAGATTTGCCTGTAATTAATAATAATAATAAAAATAATAATAACTTGCAATTGATGAACATTGTGGGTGTGTTTGTGAGTATTTCTGCTTCCGCTCATTCACGGCATATTTCCACTGTTCTTTCCTTGTCTCTGTATTTGTTGATGATTAAGATGTGTGAAGATTGCACTTCATGACATGACAAGGACTTCACACTTCAACTTGTCACTTTGTTTGGATAATTATGAACAAATTGAAATTATACGTTTACCTCGAATAGTTTTTCATCAAGCGAAGGACGAGAAGTTGATTTGGCGGTGGGTGCATTTGACTTTGTCTCACGAGAATTCAATTTTGTCTTCTTTTTCGCCGACGGCGCGCGATCACAGCTGAAATCATCTGGAACAATAAAAAATACAACTTAAAAGAAAAAAACTGGCTAATAAGTATTTGTGGCATGATCAGTGTAAAATTCTCAAATTCATTTCAAAACCCAATTAGAACAATGAATAGTCAAAACTCTACAATAAATATTCATGTTATTCTTGATTATAATTGATTAATTAGAAATAATTTAATTGTAAATTAATATTTACATTTGCATTCATCTCACTTATGCCAGAGAGCAAAAATAAAACTCAAACTGTATTTGTTTCCAAGTCCACACTCATTAATGCCCATCACTAACAAGTAAACGCGATACACAGCCGCGACTCACCATCACTATCGTCGGACGACACCTGATAATTCTGCACAAAACAGCGCCGCCGTTCACCCATTACGCACGTGGACCACTAGTCAACTACATTAACCACATATATGCTGTGTGTTTGTCCGGGTTATTACGCGGGCACTGTATAGTGACGGACACATATGACCAATGAATAAGGGCAGATGATGACAAGATATTGGTCAAAACCAATTTTCCATCAGCATAGCCCAACTGGCAAAAATTCTGCAAGCACACAAAAATAGCAAAAGAATGCGGGGAATGATGCATAGCCAAAAAGAGCGTATTCACACGTAACATGAATATACTGCCTCACAAATTACGCAGCCAATTGTACACAAAGCAATATTTAGCATGGACACAATTAATTCACTTAATTTGACACAACAAAATTGCACACTTATGATCTAACACACAAGCATACAGTAAAGTATTAGAACACGCACTCAAACACACTAACACAGACACACCGACACCCACATACACAAACACACACATACATTTGCAGAGATGGTCGATTCACGCCTATAAAAAGAAACAGATTCAACAAACAGTGGGTGCTTTTTGAAGCCTACCATAGAGCAACATCAACAACATGCCAAAAGTGAGCGCAGGACGATAAAAAACGAGCCGAAAAATTCAGTCCAGATTTCAACTTGAGAAATTACGTCCAGACAGTGTCAAACCTTATAGAAAAACGGGGAAGCACTGATAAAGCACTGAGAAAGCACGAAGAAAGCACTAAGAAAGCTGGCGAAACCCTTTTTGCAAACAAGCGTTGGAAAATCGAGACCTTACCCTCACAATCATACGATATCGGCCGTAGCAAAGAACCAATTAAGAAAACTGCATAAGCACCCACAAGCAAAAACATCGTCACTGAAAACTCGTGGACGATTAACCTAAATTCCCAACATGGGCAGGAAATAATGCATAAAAGATAGACCTAAAACAAAGAAATAATAGTCGAAATATGCTGCACTAAAAATATAGCATGCAAAACATAACATACAAGCAAAAAGCACCTACCAGTCGTTCCCTACCACCTACCAAAAAAAATAGCCTACCAGTCGATCCCTGCTCAAAATCAAAATTGACACAATTTTAAGACAATAATGACACAGTATAGACGTTGTTGAATTTAATTGACGCGCTATAATAACAACATTTTAATTGTAGCGTGTTTCAATTTTAGCCCACGTGCGTTGCGGTTAGTGCTTTGAAGTCTACTTTTTTGGAGCATTTGCTATTTAAGGTCACTCATAATATACTGTAGTAAAGTTATTTTGTTTTTACTATTTTGCTTGTTTTGTAGGTCGGATATTCATCACAGGTATCACTGACCACACCGCGAGTGTTTTAATTGTTTTGTCCGGGGTGTGATTATTGATGAATATGATTTTTGCACTACCAATTACTACGTACAGTGGCCCTTTGAGCGATGTTTGCTGTGTGGAAATAATTATTCAATTTGCTGTGTGTAGCACTAAGAATTCTCGTCTTGTGATACTTTTTGTTTTATGCAACTGGCCTGCTAAACCAGTAAATTATCTAACATTGTGGTTCTGTAATATTGATCTATGGGTAATTTTTATTAGTAGTTGTATTTATGTCAGCATTAATAGGTTTTATTTCTCTCCTGTGAGGTGTATTGTTTGTAGTTTTTTACCGTATAGAGCTCTGTTACTGTGGCGACAGTTTTGATCGCTGTGTTGCTGTGTTGTTTTAGCCGGCATGACCAACGGCTGGCTCGTTTCGGCGACGACTGACGAGCTCGATCAGCTGGAGTCTCCGCCGACGACCGTGCTGCCATCTTTTGAACAAAATGGTAACCAAAGTCTTATTTCCGACCCAGATGTTTTTTTGCTGTATGCGTCGTCGATTTGTTTGTAAAACACCATTGGCCCGCTTTTGTGAGAAAACTGTTTTAATATTCAAGTGAAAATTAGTAACAATCAACATGTAAATGAAAATTATCTAAAACTTGATGTAGGCATTGCCATTGTTTATTCAGTTATTAAATGCAAATATTGGTTGCAATGTGAGGGTTATTCTGCTGCATGTCTTGAAAAAAGACTGTCAAAGTTTGAAAAAGGTACAAAAATGGATTGAAACACTTGTAGCATTGTTTCGCGCCGTTCAAATACACATCACCCTCATCAGCGTTGTGTTTCTCTATGTCGCCGCTGTGTATATATAGATGACGCTGTGATCGCTGGCCCTTTGACTGCCGGTTGTCGTTATGCTCAGTTGGCCAGCTCGTGCAATGTGCACGTGGAGCCGCACGTGCGCTCGCCGTGGCAAATAACCCGGGCTCGACTGGTACAGGTACACTAGATGGTATGGTATGGTTAGGTGGTATGGTAACGCTCTTATCCAGCCTGGATCTAACGCAACCGTTCCTAATATGTTATGCCAGATATTCAAAGTTTATGAGTAAATGTGAGTAAGTTTATGAGTAGATGTGTGTGTGTGTGTGTGTGTGTGTGTGTGTGTGAATATATGTTATCACACATACACATATGCACACAATACACACACACACACACACACATACACAACATATTGTATGTGTGTGTGTGTGTGTAATATGATAATATTACACACACATATATGTGTAATTGTAAAGCACAATTGCACAAGCACGTAAAGCAACAATTGCAATATGTGTTAATAACACACATACACATGTATGTGTGTGTGTGTGTATGTATATGACACTTGTACTTGAGTGTGTGTGCATGTGTGTGAGCGCTTTTGAGACCCTCGGATGAAAAGTGCGATATAAATGTCTTAATGTAACATAATATGTGTGTGTGCGTGTGTGTGTGTGTCTATCTGTCCGTCTGTTTGTTTGTTTAGGTGTATTGTCACTCATACATATAAGCACACACATGTGAAAAAAATCGTATAGCACAGTGACAAAGTCCTCTATAAGCCGAAGCTTCTTTTAGGACTTATTTAAATCAAATATATTGAGGAACTAAATTAATATAATACAATCACAAGGCAATAAAATCGAATAACAATATAACATGATATATCATACAACACAAAACAATTTGCAAACGACAATTTGAAAACAATTCGCAAACAATTCGTTGTGTGTGTGTGTGTGTGTGTCAGTTGATATGCGCCATGTTGAATGGTACACTGTGTGGTGGTAATTTTGGTGACGGCGGTGGTAACATTTATTACGGCGTTACCACCAACGGTCGTGTGTTTGGTATTGGCCTCACGCGACAGCAACGAGACGCTCTAGCCATTGGTCTGTATGTCTGTCTGTCTATGTGTATGTGTGTGTGTCTGTATGTTTGTGTGTGTGTGTGTGTCAGTGTACTCAACGAGTTGTTCTACAGGATTTGAGCTTAATTAATTTTACTTTTAAAATCATATTTTTTTACTTTCGGTGTGTGTGTGTGGGTTTGTGTTTAATTAATTTTACTTTTAAACTCATATTTTTTTACTTTCAGTGTATGTGTGTGTTTGTTTGTGTGTGTGTCAGTGTATGTGTTTGTGTGTTCAAGTTCACATTTCAAACATTAACTAGACCACAGATTGGTAATGTCTGATAACGAGATTAATCTCCTAGTTAGAGGTGAACAATTTGACTAACATAATGGTTCTATCAAATACTGCTGTAGGGCATCTGGCCACTGAATTGAACATGGTGTCATTAGAAAATTCATCAGTTGTGTTTGTGTGTGTGTGTTTATTTGTACATACGATGTGTATAGTTGTATGTATGTGTGTGTGTGTGTGTCTTGCGCTTTTGAGACATACGAGTTTTAGCCGCCATATCAAATGCCCAAATATACCTCAACCTGTATGTGTGTGTGTGTGTGTGTATGTGTTTGTATGTGTGTGTGTGTGTACACTTATGAATGTGTGTATATAATTGTCAAATGTACTATATAGATGTCAATGCAGTTTGTGCAATATATATGTCTGTGTGTGTCTGTTTCTGTGTGTGTGTGTATATGTGTGTGTGTGTGTATATATATGTGTGTTTATGTGTGTGTGTGTGTGTGTGTGTATATATGTGTGTTTATGTGTGTGTGTGTGTGTGTGTGTGTATGGCAGGTATTGACGAGGCATTGACGAATGTGAAACCTCGTCCGCTGGCCCACAATTGTCACATGTCATTTGTGCCTGTACAGCGGTCGTCGTTTCACACACACCTTCCCTCCACGACCACCGCCCAATTGTTCATTGTGGCCGTAGAGTGTCGCACTGTACACTGTGTGAGTCAGCTGGTTGTTTGACAGTGTATATGAAACATGGAGGCGGTTTGATTCAGAAGTACTTATTGAAGTACTTCTTATGTCGTTCTTGATTACTTGATTGGATAATTTGAAAATGCAAACAACGTAATAATATAACTTTCATTAAGACGATAAAGCAAGATGTTTTTCCCAGGAAAAATATATAGCATATATAAAAACATATGTATTCTATCATTTTTCGAGGAAAAATTTGGTTAGTTCGCTAAACGCGGGGAAATAATTGATTTGATCAGATTTGACTCAATAAATTGTCGATTTTATTGCAAATATTTCTCACATGAAACCCAGCATATGATTTAGAAATGAGTATTTTAGTAGGTGCATATATTGTGTGTGTGTCGTTTGTTTGAGAGTGAGATGTTTGTTGTTTGGTTTCTGAGTGAGGTGTTTGTTGTTTGGTTTCTGAGTGAGGTGTTTGTTGTTTGGTTTCTGAGTGAGATGTTTGTTGTTTGTTTTCTGAGTGAGATATTTGTTGTTTGGTTTCTGAGTGAGGTGTTTGTTGTTTGGTTTCTGAGTGAGATGTTTGTTGTTTGTTTGAGAGTGAGATGTTTGTTGTTTGGTTTCTGAGTGAGGTGTTTGTTGTTTGGTTTCTGAGTGAGATGTTTGTTGTTTGGTTTCTGAGTGAGATGTTTGTTGTTTGGTTTCTGAGTGAGATGTTTGTTGTTTGGTTTCTGAGTAAGATGTTTGTTGTTTGGTTATAGGATGAGGTGTTTATTGCGAGACCACTGGAGACCGTTTATGTTCGTTACCGGCAGCCTGAGCAACATAATACCGCCACCACACATACCAATCGTGCCGACTCTGCCCTGTATGTCGTCGGTTCACTTGACATCACACAAGTGCGCACTTTTTTGGCCGATAAGCTTTTAACAGCTGGACTTCGGCAGCTGGCAGCCGCTGACAGCTTGCAGCCGAGACAAGCTGACAGCTTGCAGCCGAGACAAGCTGCCAGCCGAGCGACATCAGCTCGCTTTCGTGTAGACCGGCAGCGATGCGATTCAGACAGCGACCAACTGGAAATGGCCTTGTGATTGCAATGTGACCTAGGTTGTTGAATATGTTGCATATTATGCCTAGTTGCATGTTATAGGCAGTGGTTCTGTGATAGTGGTTTGTGTTTGTGTGAAATACATGAAGCAAATTATGTAATTGAAATATTTTGAGATAATATCGTCCGTTACGACGCCACCTGAATTTAATGTTCTATTTATTAATCAGCATTTTTTCATTGTTATATGCATTCGTTAATCAGCGTATGTTGGGTATTAATTCAGTGTTCACGTCTTATTTAAGTGGTGCATAACTTGTGGGAAATTCCCCACTGGTTGGGAATAGACGGGGTGCTAAGTGAGGAGTTTAAGGTCGGACAACACAGGACAACTATGAGTGGGCTTTTATTAATCAGAATTCTTTTACTTTCGCTTCTAGCTGCTTCCTGATATTTACCGTGAAACCTCCTATTGAACGGCAACTATATTTAAATGTTCTTTGATTAATTCTCTTTTGATAATAACTATGACTGACTGGTTTATTAGTGAATTTGTGATTAATTGGCAATAATCATCTTGTAATTGTGTTTTTGTTAAATAAATATGCATACATAACCCGGTTCATTTTTCATCCATAGAATTCACCGTATGTTATCGAAATTCTGACCAGCTAGTGGAAAAATAGAACAGCACCCTCAAATATAAAGGCGCTACGGCGGGAGGTTTGAAAAATAGAACGGCATGTCGCTCAAATACATATTTTACGGTAATTTGATGTAACAATTGAATTATTATCAGTTCGCAGTGCTGTGGTGGAAAATGGATAGTGCAAATCAAGCCTGGCGCTCTCGATTCACCATATTGACTATTCTATTCTCCCAGCTTTTCAGTGCTTGTCGTCGTCGTCTCACGTGCTAATTTACCAGCTTAATATTCATAGCTCGTGCTCGGTTGAATGGCCCACTGCACTTTACCGCCTGTGCCTCGCCTGGGACCCGGGTGTTTTCGAGCATAACTAGCCTCTTCTATGGTCGGTGTGAATTGATATAAAGTGCGCTATTATGCTAATACCAGGCCCTCGTGTCATGTCACACCAACACACGCTCTTCTCCGACCAATAACCGAGTTGATACTTCTGAAACATGTTTTGTTGCAAGTGCGCAACAGTTCAGTGAACCTCTGATTCTTGTTTTTCATTCAGAATATGCTATTGTCGGTATTTAAATGCAATTAAATGATCTGGTTTGCATAATTCGCTTAAAAATTTGTTTATTGCCAAACTATTTTATATAATATATTTGATAATTTTGTTAAAAATTTACTTGACACCGAGCTGTTTGTGAAGATTATAATATTTTTTGTTTTTTTTCGTGGGAAATTAAGTGATATTGAAACTCTGAGAAAATTGTTAGTGGGCGGATGTATTTGTTGTCTGTACGGCGTCATATTTAAACAACTATGAAACTCGTTTAATTGAAGTTACGATACTTTCGATAGTTTAGTCTCTTCCTACTTTATGCGCCTGTGTTTCTATTCATCATAAACACACGTTGTTATTTTTGTGTGTGCGTGTACAGAACGTGGCTGTAGTGCGTAGTTCTGGTGCGGCTTTGATCTTCTGTCTTCGTCATCATGCATATTCAACGAAAATTCAAACAGCAATATGCGACCTGC
This sequence comes from Sacculina carcini, assembly GCA_916048095.2. Lineage (NCBI taxonomy): Eukaryota > Metazoa > Arthropoda > Thecostraca > Sacculinidae > Sacculina > Sacculina carcini. The sequence continues at coordinate 1,096,800 of OU696576.1, read as the reverse complement.
GTTATTAATGTAAATATTCTATTTGTGACATGCTTGGGCTGTTCGCAAAATGCTTACCTCAAGTACCGCTTCACATGCTTAAATATGCGTCGATCTGCACTAGACTTGATAAAGCAAAAAAAGAAAAATTAATGAAAATATCTAGCTGTTTTCCTTAGATCCACATGCGCCAGGATTTTGAGCACTTTAGCGCCGAGAAGCTGAGGGAAATGCTTGCCCCTGTGGTGAAGTGGAGGGCCAAGTGTTGGGGACTGCGTTGCCTTACGCATGATATTATAATTTACCAAACAGCAGCACATAAATGTAACATTTTCTTAAAGTCGGACGTCTATTATAATGTTTTTTATATTTATAATGAGGACCCAATTATTGTCTTCAGCAGGACCATAAGACCTCACATCGACTTGCATTCATTGACGCTTTGAAGGTCACCATAAGCAGCCATGATCCTGATAGCATTCCAGTTGAAGGAATCATTGATAGCTTTCACTGGTGCATCAGGTTTTATGCTGAAAAACACAATGAAAGGATGAACAAGAGCGTTCGCGGTTTAATATCTTAATTAATTGGCTCTAATTAATACTTACCATTAAACCACTAATACCATTGTTTACGAAATATTAATTTGCCTATAATTAACAATAATATTGATTCATCAGAGCCAGTATCTTGAGCATTGATGATACATAAACAACAACACATGTATTTGGTATAGCGCTCTAATTATCATAGGCGCGAGGAACGGCTAGTTATAAAATGTATACAATGTGGAATTAACAAAACAGTATCGCATAAACAAAGATATAAGCAGCGATATACTATGAAAGAACAACTGAAAATAACTACGTATCGATAAATCAAACAGTTATTCACACAATATATTATTCAACAATCGACGATTGTAAATCGATATAATCGACGTTGATGATAAAGTTCATTAGCGTCCAATGAACTAAAGGAAACCAATCTCTAGTCCAATGGTTCTTAGCCGTGGTAATGAGCCTCACAATTTACATACATGCATTCACTGAACCCTTCGTGATTGAAATATTATAAGAAATAGTCACAAATCACCTACGATCAAGACAGTCACACAAGTAGGCTACTACTGAGTGGACCGAGTTGCTTGCAGCACAGATATCAAGACCAAGCGATGTGGCGTGATTAACTGCAGTCAATGATGACCAAGCAGAGCTTGACGTCACGAATCATACGCGAGTGGGTGAACCAAACCGCAGAATCCCTGAAATTGATCCACCGAACTCCTGGGTTTTGATCAAGACCACTGCTCCAGCCTGACATGCACATTAAAGTCGCTTTGCAGCCTATTATTGTTTGCAGCTTCAGCTTATCCTGACATATCGTATATCATGAGCGTGTATCAAGTGTCTCGTGTATCAAGTGTCTGGTCGCTTATGTAAAAGCTGCAGAATATGCTTAACATTGATATGTATATTCAAAAATCCACCTGGGTTAAACTAAAACTCAAATGGTATAGTCAGGAGAGCGAAATATACCACACCGACAGAGCCGTAGCAACCGCCCCCCGTACCCCCCGGCCGGGGGGGCCTGAATGTTGAGGGGCCCCGTTGCTTCACGTATGATATTAAAATTTATTATATGTATTATGTATAGCCTTTACCTTTTTGCTCAGATGTGTTCACCTGAGCTTGTATTATGTGATTATGTCTAATAAATAAATTCATTATTTGATAATTTATTAATAATGGGGGCCCCAAGTGCTGCCTTCAGGGGGGGGGGGCCCATAAGTCCTCGCAACGGCTCTGCACACCGAGGTACTCTGCACCACATCTATTGGCTTGGACAATTACTGGCCTCGTGTGACCACTTGCAAGTCAATTGTTGGCCAAGCCAATAATTGTCCTCTACGAGCCAACAATTAACCTCGTGTGACCTTTGTGACTTTGAGCACACTCCTTGTAAATAATTGTATTTATTTTATATTGCTCACTTCGATGTGTATGTGATATCAATAAGGTCCAATTATTAGTATAATACTGAAAAATTAGGCGATCATGCACGAGGAGGAGTATATCATACTCCGTTTTCTCGTAGAAATACTCCTGCAATGTTGCAATTTCCAAATTTGCGTCGCGCAATGCCGCCGTAATTAGCGCAAAATTCGAGTAATCACTGTACTCTTCTTCAGTGCCAGCTTCCCCTCAAACCCGAGCTAATTGAATCAAAATGGCCAAAGTTGGCGACTGCCTTGGTTAACTTTTGCTGATGGATGCCGAATTAAGTCTCGTTTGTCGCTGCATATTGTGCTGACGTCAACAATTTACCCTGGAACAGCCGAATCAGTCGGTCGGAAAAGTCTAGATTGGCATCGAATGAAAATGTTCATAGTACGATCGGATTGATCGAGTTTATGAGACTCTTGTTTATAAGAGAGGCTCCTTCAATTTGGAGTCAAAAACTCTGGAAGAAAAGTTTTGTAGTATTTGTTGTGTGTAATAATTATTTGAAATTATTTAATCATTTCTTTGATTAATAAACTTATTACTAACATATATTATTAACATATAACATATCAACATATAACATATCAACATATAACATATCAACATATCAACATATCAACATATAACATATTAACATATTAACATACAACATATTAACATATTGACATATTAACATATTGACATATTAACATATTAACATATTAACATATAACATATTAACATATAACATCTTAACATATAACATATAACATATTAACACATACCATATTAACATATAACATATTAACATATAACATATTAACATATAGCATATTAACATATAGCATATTAACATATAACATATTAACATATAACATATTAACACATAACATATTAACGTATAACATATTAACATATAACATATTAACATATAACATAATAACATATAACATATTAATATATAACATATTAACATATAACATATTAACATATAACATATTAACATATAACATATTAACATATAACATATTAACATATAACATATAACATATTAACATATAACATATAACATATAACATATTAACATATTAACATATAACATATTAACATATAACATACTAACATATAACATATTAACATATTAACATAGAACATATTGAACATATTTTATTATTATTTACATATATTATAATAATACGTTAATAATTAAATTGCTAAATATAAGCTGAAAATTGATATTTTGGTCAGCTACAAATGAATTATGAATTATATATACTGTTTTATTAATCCCATGCATAAGAAACCCATATTTTTAAGTGAAAATCTTTTGCAAAAAAAGGTCTCTTATACACGAGAAAAATCGGATTTATTGAGGTTTTTTTTAATGGTCCAGTTTGAATATATTTTGTCCGTCTTACTGATTTTGTAATTTATACATATATACTCTTAACTTCGTTTTACGTACCACATGAAATATGCACCGAAATAATAGATAAATTCAGTTATAATTAGTTTATTGGTTTTTTCATTAAACATTTTTGAGGACCATTTTACTCAGAATAATTTCATGAAGATTATAGATGAAAATATCATGAAGATATGCCTCTGTCGGAAAATTACTATCGAAAAAGAGCATTAACATTAGAGTAAGTGGTGTATTCTCGTTCGTCAAAAATCGTTCGACCTCCACCACATTTCACAATCGGGAGGTTTAAGAGGTCAAAGGTTCACAAGGTTAAAGACCCAAGTGACAGCTGCTACACGGGAAGAAGCGGAAGCTTATGAACACACACAGGCGTGTCCCGTGCAGCTCGCTGCCACCGCAGAACCAACCCTCTCCACGCTATGGCGCCACAAGGACGGAAGACGCATTAGAGAGGGCCACCTCCCCAGAATGCATGACACAACACATGACTGATATCTGGTATCATTTACTGCTGGGTGGACAGGGGCAGTTGGATTATAGAATTCGTCCAAAGAAATTTTACTCCTCCGTGTTACGAACCACGGACCTACCGATTGTGAGGCAGGTGAGTTACCACTACACCACGGAGTCCAGGAAGGCGAAATCTTCAATTGTAATCTCACATAACGTAATCTTCACTTCAGTTGACATCTGTTCAGTTGTGGTGCAGACTTCTAGCCAATCAGGGACAATGTGGCGCCTTTCCAGTCCGACAATCGGACGAGCAGCTAGCCTTAATACTGGGGCGAGTACGGACAGGCTCCGGAGTGGTCGGAGAACCGGACAGTGGCGGCACTAGGATTTATCCGATGGGGGCTAAGAAAAAAGATGCGGAGTTCGACTAATTTGAACAACTCCACTCGAAAAGTTCCTGGTTAGAATTTTTGGGGATGGCTCGGGGGGGGGGGGGGGGGGGGCTTGGCACATTTGAGGTTGGGGTAGTTTCATCCCCTCCAAGCCTCTTGGTGCCGTCACTGGAGTCAGAGGCAAACGAACGAACTCGCTAGAACCCGCATCACAAATATTCCGTGTTGAATGATTGAATTTGTTATCAAAACAACAAAGATTGCGTTTTTGGCCGTCAATTTTATTAGATTTCCTAGCCTCTCGACACTCTTTCATCTTCTCCGTTCATACATATTACTATATTTTAATAAACTTTCGCATATGCCGCACATGCACCATGATCGCCTCACACATGCTCGTGTATGTGTGTGTGTGTGTGTTTGCGAGCAATTTTGCTTGCATATTGCATCCGTCGTTCTTGTGTGTGTGTGTGTGTGTGTGTGTGTGTGTTGTTTGTCAGCAAATACTGCAATTTGATACGACTCTGACAGGTCATCTTGCACAATGCACGGCAACACACACACACACACACACACACACACACACACACACACACACACACACACACACACACACACACACGCCACATGGTTGGTCTGTGGGCATGGGGTTGCGTTTGCATACATGTGTGTCCGTGTGTGCATATATATGTGTGCGTGTGTGAGTGTGTGTTTGTGTCCATTTGGAGTGTATATGATTATTTGGAGTGCAACCAAGTCATATGAGCCTTGGCGTTGCCTTGGCAACGAATGTGTATGTGTGTTTGTGTGTATTTATGCATGACTTAATTCAGTTTGCGAATGTTATTCGTAATTATAGCTGCTGTGAACAATTATTGTTAAACGTTTACTTTAGAAACGCTGACATTTGGAATCTTGGCAAAAAATACTTGGTTGTTTTTGTGTTAATTTCTTGTTTTCATATAATTGTACAGCTGACACTGCTGAAATATTTAATTTTTTCTTTAGATTGCCAAATAGATAGTTTTCCTTTATTGTGATTACTTCAAAATTAAACATTTTTTTACAATATTAGAATAATGTTTAATGATTAAATTACAATATTGAATTACAATTATTTTGTATACTATGAACAGTTCTATATTATATATATATATATATATATATATATAGTTTGTATCATATTATTTAAGATGGATGAAAATAATCTTTCAGTGAAGGCATGCAATATTTAGTTGGAAATCAATACATACGCCAATATATGAAGAAAGATTCTATGCAAATTTTTCCGTATGCTAATTAGACTTTGTTGTTCCTGAGGTGTCCTGTGAGATTATTCACGCGTCCATGTTGGAAAAAATTGACGGTTATTTCAAACGGTCAAATTTCAAATTACTTATCAAGTTGAACTAGCAAATTGCCTTGGAACAAGTACTGTTTGTTTTAACTCAATTTCGTTTGATACTACGTATACGTTTCGAAATGACTACCTATTTTGATTATCCGACTGCCGAGCTGCAGAAAGAGTTGGCAGATATTGCCAACGCCATTGTGGCTCCTGGTAAAGGTATACTAGCCGCGGATGAGTCAACCAACACCATTGGCAAGCATTTGACCGCCATTGGAGTGGAGAACGTCGAAGAAAACCGTCGCGACTACCGCGAATTGTTGTTTTCAGCACCGGACTCCATCAGCGAGTACATTTCTGGTGTGATTTTGTTCCACGAGACCGTCTATCAGAAATGCGCTGACGGCACTCCGATGATTGACCTGTTGAGACGCAAGAAGATCATTCCAGGCATCAAGGTCGACAGGGGAGTGGTGCCTCTGATGGGTTCGGAGGGCGAATGCACCACGCAGGGACTGGACGATCTCAACCAGCGATGCGCACAGTACAAGAAGGATGGTTGCCACTTTGCTAAGTGGCGATGTGTGTTGAAAATCGGCAGGAACACACCCAGTTATCATGCCATCATCGAGAACGCCAACGTGTTGGCGCGCTACGCGTCCATCTGCCAGACGAACGGCATTGTTCCGATTGTTGAGCCCGAGGTACTGCCCGACGGCGAACACGACCTCGACCGCTCGCTCAAGGTCACCGAAACTGTGCTGTCGTTTGTGTATAAGGCTCTGAGCGATCACCATGTCTTTCTGGAGGGTACTCTACTTAAGCCGAACATGTGCACGTCCGGTCATTCGTGCTCGCGACGCGCGCCGTTCGACGCCCAGGCTTTGGCCACCGTCACCTCGCTGATGCGCCACGTCCCGCCGGCCGTTCCCGGCATTGTCTTTCTGTCGGGCGGCATGAGTGAGGAGGACGCGACGGTCATGTTGAACGCCGTCAACCAGTGCCCCGGCCGCAAGCCGTGGACTTTGACGTTCAGCTTCGGACGCGCTCTTCAGGCGTCAGTATTGAAGGCCTGGTCGGGACGCAGGGAGAATGTGGTGGCCGCCCAGAACGAACTCATCACACGCTGCCGTGCAAACAGCAATGCCTCACTCGGCAAGTACGTGGCTGGCTCCGTGCAAGGAACGGCCGGACAAGCCGACCAGTTTGTGAAGAACCATGCCTACTGAACACGTCAATTGATGTCTTGAAAATTTATCGTGTTTTCGTTGTTGAATAAATCATGAGCATACGAGATTGTGTACATGATTGGTTCCCAACCTGGGGTAAATAACCCCCTGGGGTAATTGAACAATTTGTCGAGGGTAATGGAGGGGCGACAGAAATATGATGATAATTCTGAAAATCAAAAAAACATTGTGGTAGCTGGTATTGGGAGTAATGTTAACTTGGTGTTATTATTTTAAGCTGTAAACTTAACCTAATATAAGTAACAAAGCTAAACCAAACAAGTTTTACATAACATAATAAATATAATAGAAAAAATGATAACATATTGGCTTGACTATATATGTGAAAACAATTTCTGAAAGGGGTAACGTGCTAAATTAATATGTCATGCTAAATTGGGTAACAAAGTGAAAAAGTATGGGAACCACTGGAGTACATACAAACATCCTATTAATATTAGTGTTTCACAAGTGCGTTGGTCAGATGAACTTCTCGTATCAGTTAGAATGACGAGCGGGATTTCAGATAAGCTCCATGTACAGTTATCTGATCCCCATATCATTACTCTAGCATAAACCGCGCAAGCAAAATATCTGTCTATACAAGTTTTATGAGTTTGTTTATTTTTACAGAAAGTTCTAATTTTATTGTGGATTAAATATCGTAAGTTATTTAATATGATACCTAAACCATAGTTCAACACGGTTAGACATTCACTTGTAGACAAATATGAGAGCGGAAGCAATGGCTGGCCATATCATAATAATCCGCTTCCCTGCTAAAATGATGTATATAAATGCTGTTTATATCAATTTCCCACGATATTATTTTGTTGTCTTCTAGCTTCTGTCTTTAGATTTTAGCTGATTTATTTCATTATTTCAATTTATCTCGCTGATCTTGTCAGTTTATTTTGTTTCTCACAATCAAACCTTGATTTTAGTCGGATTACTAATTATTGATCCCAAAATGCTGCACTATCCAGTGTAATTAATTTTTCTTGAAACAAATCCCAAACGAATTCTGCTTTGAAAAGCATCTCTACAAAGGAGCGAACTAAATATATAAGCACACGCTATTTTTATTATTATTAATTACAGGCAAATCCAGTAGCACGGGAAGAGTGCAATTGCACTATTACCACCCTGCGGTGGCCCCATATACCGGAAACGCCCATATATATATAGTTTGAGAAAAAACGAGGTAAGTTAGTATGTGATGCTCTAAATGGAAGTTAATACTATAGGTTATTAGGAAATGTTAACAAGTCAATAAATAAGTTAGTACTAAATGGAAACCGACAAATAACTTCCCGTACATGGCATGTTGATGAGCTCGTTGCGAAAACCCAATGATTAGAAGACTAGGACGTATTGGCGTGAATTATTCGCCACGCACGCAAGAGCAAATACACACATACACACACACACACACACACACACACGCACACACACACACACACACACACACACACACACACACACACACACACACACACACACACACACACACACACACACACACACAATACACCGCACTGCACCTGAGGGTATTGTGAACACGACACCACCAGGTAATGCGATCGTGTGTGAATGTCAATTTACAGGTGGAATAGGAAGACAAAGTTGTTGACGGGTTTTTCTACGCTCATTGTCGATCTCAGAACAACGCTGCTAGAACCTATTTGCTGCAGTATAAGATGCAGAGGCGGCGCTAGGATTTTTTCCCCGGTGGGTCTGAGAGATGCTAATGTAAGAGGTACATGGGGCTTGACAAAATATAAGGAACTACACTCGAAATATTTATGATCAGGATTTGTTTTGGGGGTGGTCAGAGGGGGGTCACATTTTTGGGGGGTTCAGCTTCCCGAAGACCCCCACTGATAAGCTATTTTTGTTAATGGTATTTTATTTGTAATATACTAGCTCATATCTATTTTAGCTCTATTCGTAGCTATTCGATCTTGTTAAAATCCGTGGCTCGTGATCATCATTATAGCTTGTAGTTATCAGCTTAGCTTGAATAAAGAAATGACAAGCAGTTTTGCCTGAAAGTTTACTTGTTTTTAGATCTTTAATCACGTGCTAGGAAGAGAAGTGGTCTAGCACTCAAATTAAGAGATGGTCCTTTTGTGTGCAATAGAAATGACACGACGGCCACATCTATAGGAAATATTCCGTGGTGCGACAGAAATTTAGTCACGCGCCACCTCGCGACATTGCCAGCGCTGTGTATGCCGGTTCGTCTGTATGCCTGTATGCCATGTTTGTCCGTGACATTGTGTATATGTTACTAAATGTTAAAGACCTAAGTGACAGCTGCTACACGGGAAGAGCCCGAAGCTCATGAACACACAGGAGTGACCCGTGCAGCTCACTGCCACCGCAGAACCGACCCTCTCCACGCTATGGCGCCACAAGGACGGAAGACGTATTAGAGAAAGCCACCTCCCCAGAATGCATGACACAACACATGACTGATATATGGTACCGTTTACTGCTGGGTGGACAGGGGCTGTTGGATTATAGAAGTCATCCTAAGAAATTCTTCGCCGCCGGGTTTCGAACCACGGACCTCTCGCTTGTGAGGCGGGTGTGCTAACAACTGCACCACGGAGTCCAACACATTCTTGGACCATGTGCTGTTGTGTCTGTGAGTGTAAATGTAGTCGCTCCATAGCACTCACGTTGTTAACTTGTGTCACCCAGTGGCGAGCAAAACGCCACAATGCCGTTCTATTTTATTGTATTGAATAAATCAATCTACAAAAATCAGCCTATTGACTACAAGATACAGATGAACTGATAACACTGTCAATTAAATCATGTATATTAGAGTGTAACAGACAAAATTGAAATTTATTCTGGGACAAATGCAATTTACTCTTGTTTTGGTTGGCACACACTGACACACATACACACAAACACACACACACACACACACACACACATACACACACTGACACACACACATACACACACTGACACACACACACACACACTGACACACACACACACACACACACACACATTACACACACTGACACACACACACACACACAACCATACACATTCCAACACGCTTACACACCCTCACACACAGTACCTCACCATACAATTATGTGGCATTATGCAGTACATGCGAATTAATCTATTTCTTAATTTATTTGGTTTCCTAATTAGATTGGCGGGCCGCGAGAAAATGCTAGGCAGGAAAACGTTGATCACATTTGTGTTACATTTGTGTTTTCTTGTCTCTTTATTGCACTGGCGCCGAATTGCATGGCTGTTCTGGCCTAATATTCTCAAACAGCCAATCTACTCGAACACCACCGCACATACACACACACACACACACACACACAGGCAGGCAGGTAATTGCACAAACATTCTGCGCGGAGTAATGAATACGCATGGTGTTGCCGCTGTTTCTCGCCTGATCACCATTTCCCGACACAAGCTATTACTCTCGTTGCAATTGGCCTTCGCTGTCATTGATGAGATCAAACAATGACTTCATTATAGCATGCCAGGGATGATTCTAGGGCAGGGACGTAGCGAGGTCTTATGCCCCCTGGTAGGCAATACTTGGGGCTCCTATAATCAATATATCACCACTATAATAGAGGTGCGACTTTGGGAAAAATGCAGATAAGATCACCCCATCGGTGTCCATTTAGCTGAGGACTTTTATGTGCTATTTCATGATAAATGTTGATATCATGTGTGAGGCAATGGGGCCCCCAACACTTGCCCCCCCGGGTCGGGGGTTGCGCGTTATTCATGGCGATATTCATGATTGCTACGCACACACAAAGTGTTCTTACTCTGTGTCATATGCGATGATGCTTGAGTCACATAAAACACACATCTGTGGAGAATATGTGTTATATTGGGCGCCTCAGAGCTGTCGGAACCGCCCCCTGAAATCCACGTCCGGGCGACCCCGAGAGTTGAGGAACCCCGTTGCCTCACGTATGCTATTGAAATTTATAATAAATTAGCGCATACAAGTACCGTTAGTCCACGGCTTATTGGGGACCGACGGTCTGCTCGTAACTGCATTTTCCCAAAGGAATCCTCCGGGATGGCCCCATAAGACCTCGCATCGGTTTTGGGGCGCCTTAATCCAGCCGGTCACCACCAAGATCAGTTTCCGAATGATTTGAAGTTGTTTCCTGATGCACATGGCGCACGCCACTTCATCCGGTTTGCTTGTGCGAATGCAAACTGTGTACCAGTCGAAGCAACACACAAATATTGGGCCGAACTGCGTGGGAAATCAACGGGAACTAGGATAATTCGCCCCGGACACGCTTGGTGCCGCTCCTGTTCCGAATCTCTTACCCTGATTTTGTTAGGTTAGGTAAGGCTGGGTTAGATTATGTTAGATTAGGCAAGAGAAAGAGAGACATGAGTGAAGCGGGACTAAACGAACCCGGGACGTAATGTCCCTAGCTGCCCGGGACGTAATGTCCCTAGCTGCGGAATCAACACGTCTATTGTTGATCCACCCTGATCGTTCGCCATCCAATCCTCCGACGATGCGCCGAGAGCAGGTGATGACGTCGTGTGTGTGTGTGTGTGTGTGTGTGTGTGTGCCAGTGTGTGTGTCGACAATGTTTATCAAAGATGTTTGTGCCCAGTTTGTGGGCGGTTGCGGCTATGTGACTTTCTGTGACTTGCGAAATATTATCACTGACGACCGAAACCAGCGTAGTTTTTATCCAAGACCTAGGACAGATCCAAGATCTAGGATCGATAAGGATCCAGAAGGATCGAGACCTAGGTCGCTAATTATCGACCACAAGTGTCTTAAATTTGTCTTTTACTCAACTGGTGTTCAACTGAGTTTTTCCTTTCAAAAATTGCTACATTTATCCACTTGGAAATGTTCAGTAGTGGTCTCGTCATGTCATGATCCTGTCATGCTCGCTGTTATTCGTGATGACGGAATTTTACGCTCATATGGCTGGTTAGAAATGGATATTATACATCACGGAATATATAACGGATTCGCCAGACGATGTACTCTTCATAGTTCATAAACGGATTCATAAATTATACACCGTTCTCAATAACTAATAATGTTCTGTTGTAGTTGATGTGTAGAACCTGCGTTAAGAATGAGCCTTAATTGCGCAAAACCAAACAACTCCGCCATGCCAGTTTTATTGTGCTCTCTTCTCGACGAAAAATGAAACGATGTTTCAATTCGGTTTATCTCATTGTTTGTACGCTTGATAATGGATTTGATTATAATCGTAGATTATTGCAATGTGTCGTTTGGATGCCAGACTTGATGTTTCATAACCGTTGATGCGTTTTTGATCGGCAAGAGGCGGTAAAGAATTCAATGAGCCGAAGAATTCGGGATACATTAGTCTCTAAAAGCGTTCATGTAGCGTTGAAAGCACTCACGCCACATCCAAGCAGTAAATGCATCCAAACCAGTCATCCAGGTGTGAAGTCTTGTGGAATTCCAAAATGGAACGTCAAAAAAATGGCGACCGAAAAAATCACATTTCCTCAGATAAAATATAAAAATGTCTAACAAAGAACAAAATATATTTGATTTGGTTTTTTTGTTGAAAAATATTCATTAGAAATAGGAGAACTATAAATAGAAGATTTAAGAAATATTCAGGAGTTAGGGAAAAAGGGAGAGGTTAGGAAAATGAAATATGAAGAAAGAATGGTAGAGTTAGATCAGATTTGTAAATATATAAATATAATAAAAACAAATATGTCAACATAAAAAAATAAAAATAAAAATCAATGATAAATACACATAATAATTATAATAAATATTTTTCAGCCCCAGAACTCTGACTATCTTGAATTTGTATACGTGGTGGTTTTGCTAATACGACACAAACCAACACACACGCACACACACACACACACACACACATAAACAGATACACAGAGATACAATCAACTACATGGATTTGGAAACATTGAAAAGATAAATTATAGCCATAATAAGACCTAAATTGGAGTATGCCGAAATAATCTGGTCGCCGTATAAGAAAAAGGAAATAAAAAAATTAGAAAAAGTTCAACGAATTGCCACAAAATTAATTCCGGAGTTGGAGAAATTGCCTTATAATGAGAGATTAAAAAAATTAGGTCTGATTACATTAGAAAAGAGGAGAGAACGAGGAGATTTAATAGCAGTTTATAAGTATATGAAGGGAATAGATGAAATGGACAATTCAATGAAAGAATATATACAATCGGGAGGGAGAAGGGGACATAGTAAAAAACTCAGAAAAAACAGATGTAGCAAGGATATAAAAAAATATAGTTTTCCCTTTCGATGTATAGATAAGTGGAACAGATTGAAGGAAGAAATAGTAGAAAGTAAAACGATAAGTTCATTCAAGGCCAAGCTAGATGAATATGGTTACTGAGACGGGACAGTCTGAGCCTTGCTCATCTCCCGTAACACCAACTCGGTGAGTACACACACACGTAAATATATGCACACACCAAGGACAATTATTGTACTAATATTTATCACTCCTTGACACGCAAATAATCGCAATAACACATATGTGTATGAGTGTGTGTATGAGTGTGTGTATGAGTGTGTGTATGAGTGTGTGTATGAGTGTGTGTATGAGTGTGTGTATGAGTGTGTGTATGAGTGTTTGTATGAGTGTGTGTATGAGTGTTTGTATGAGTGTGTGTATGAGTGTGTGTATGAGTGTGTGTATGAGTGTGTGTATGAGTGTGTGTATGAGTGTGTGTATGAGTGTTTGTATGAGTGTGTGTATGAGTGTTTGTATGAGTGTGTGTATGAGTGTGTGTATGAGTGTGTGTATGAGTGTTTGTATGAGTGTGTGTATGAGTGTGTGTATGAGTGTGTGTATGAGTGTGTGTATGAGTGTGTGTATGAGTGTGTGTATGAGTGTGTGTATGAGTGTGTTTATGAGTGTTTGTATGAGTGTGTGTATGAGTGTGTGTATGAGTGTGTGTATGAGTGTGTGTATGAGTGTGTGTATGAGTGTGTGTATGAGTGTGTGTATGAGTGTGTGTATGAGTGTGTGTATGAGTGTGTGTTTTTGTTTAGTAACAATTATTCGCAAGTATTCAGTAACTAGCAAGTGACTTTACAAAAGATCAATGACAATGTGAAGGTCACTTACTTATAAAAGTGACTTGAATAAGTTGTAACTTATAAGTAAAGACCGGATATTCAAGCAAAATGCCATAAATGCTTATATTTGCCCGTGTTAGAGGGTTTCCCAGATAAATGGCTATTGCGTATAATTCGTCCACATTGTTGCTTACTTTATCCCCAAAAAGTATATGGTTAAACAGACAAAATGTAACCAGAGGCGTCACAGATAGGCTTGACTTCTAGTTCACTTGACTCAGGCAGGCTTTTATACGACATATACTATCACATTGGCTATTCTGCAGTGACGTATCACATATATCTATATGACGTATACCTATATTTGTCTACTTTGATGTTTTATCGTGCCTTTTTGCCTGCCAATTTTGCAATTTTAGTGCCTCAACATCCGGTCGTTAATCACACGTGGTCCTTGAATATTTCTGCTATCAAATAGGTATATGAAAATTATACAACATATAAGTGTAAGTGTGATTTTAGTTGTATGTTTTGTTGTGTTTTGTACGGCTGCAATTTTCTGTATATCTACTGAATCTTAACCAATTTGAATGGTAATACACGTGCGTTTTTCAATGAAAGCATGCGGTTTTTTCAGACACCACACATATGCATGGTAGCACAGCTCATGCAAATTTGAAGTGTCCACATCGTCCGTCGACTAACTTTGATCCGAAGTCCGACTATTCCGCTCATCTGGTTAGCTTTCAACAAGTTGGCAACCAATGGCGACACCAGGATTTCCATTGGGGGGGGGGCTGCTGGGGGGCTCATAAATGATACTGAGGGTTCAGTAAAATATGAGGAACTACACTGAAAATGTTCATGGGCAGGATTTTTTTTGGGGGGGCTCAAAAGTGTGTGTCCATTTCTGGGAGGGGTTCAGCTCCCCTCCAAGCCGTCCTGCCGCCGCCACTGACAGCTTTCAGCAACCGAGTTAGCGACTGTGGTGGGTTGAAATGTTGTTGACTTGTGTGCACGGCCGTTATGTGAGGTAGCACAGCTCAGCTGAACCTGGGCTTCTGACCACTTGAGTCTGCTCAGAAGTTTGAATTTCCACCAGCATAATAATTGAATCAAATTACCCACCTGCCGTCAAATTACCCACCTGTCGCACGTACGTGTATGTATCTGCGTGTACAGCACCCGCCACAAGTTTCGACGCCAAACACAACAAAAATATAATTCTGTATTGACGACATGAAAGTAACAAAATATTTGCTTACCTTATTCGTATTAATTGATCATTATTGACTACACATGGCTGGAAACGCAGAGACCAAATGTTTGGTAGCTTGCACAACAGAGCTTGCGGCTGCCACGAAACACAAACCAACCTCTAATAATACTCAAACAATACTTCACCTGATAATTTTAAGTATCCTGGTAGAAGTCAACATATTGGGTTCGCTGTCAGTCAAGCTAAAATATGTACAGTTAGCCGGTGATTTTGAAAGCGAGGCTCTTCCAATTTATCACCAATTTACATATAAATATATACATTCGTGCAATATATACACCCCTATGATATATACACACGTGCGTACAAACTTTTGGCGTCTACTGTATATCTGATTGATATATTTCTTGAAGCAACTAGTGAACAGTGATAATATTGCGTCATTACTGCCTGAATTACCCACACTTCCTTCAAATATATAGGCGAAAAAATTATTACATAATCACGCCCGAGTTATTCTATTATTATTAATTTCAATACACATGATGGAATTGGGAGATTGTGAACGCACAGATTAATTTCATGACTGCAGTCTGCATGAATTTTGAAGCTCAACAGTTAATCACAGAAGCAGAACTAGGTAGAGAGAAACGAGCAGTAAGATTAGAAAACAAAATCTCACTGCAAATGAAATCATGCGGAAATAATTGGCGGGATACTAGCTGGGTTGCAGTCTATCTTTCAGACACGCTGTTCTCATTTACGCTGGTCTTATTTTGCTTTTCTGTCTGGTCAAGCCAACTTCAATTGCATGTTGAGAAAGAACAGACTACGGTTTGCATGCGCGAAAGCGTGAACGATATAGTGTTGTTAGTTGCATATTGCAGGCACATGAGACACATGAGATATTCATCTGTGTGTTATACTGAATGTTATATTCAAGATTAGAACGTATAATACAGTTTTTCATCTTTGATGTGACCTTTCCTTTACAGACGCAAATGTACTTACACTCACACACACACACACACACACACACACACACTCACACACACAAACACACACACACACACACACACACTTACTCGAGAGATAACGGATCCCTCCTGCATTTTTGGGCGCCAATTTTTACAGAAGTCGATTCTGTCTAGTTTCGCCCGGAGGAGATGTTCAAGTGGAATCCATTGCCGTGGGCAGCCATAAGTTTGACAGCTCGTCGGTTTTTTGACGATTCATATAAACATTATTGAACGCTGTCTACCGACGGCAGAAAGTCTAGATCACTGGTCCGTGGGGTCCGTGTAACCTGTGGGGAATTACCCATTGGTGGGGAATATAGGGGTGACCAAATGGGGAATTATATGTCGGAAACACGGACAAATGTGTGTTTTTATCAATCTAAATTCGTCTATTTTTGTTTCCAGTGACTTTCTGATATTTAATTTCTTATAACAACCAGAATTATTGGATTTCTCTGCGGGGCTATGAAAAATCAAGCGGTGTCTCATTGAGAAGTGGGAAATTCGAGAAAAAAAGATTCCGTAGCACTGGTCTAGTTAAAGTCAAAGCCCTCAATTTCCCTCACATCGCCTGAAGTGTCTCATAAGTTGAGTCATAACCGATTTCCTTAGTGAATTATTCACTCCGTGTAGTCTGCTTCGTAGCCGAGTAGCGAAAGCACTGGCTCTGTGTACGAGAGATCTAGGGTTCGATTCCCTGGCGAGGTGAAACATTTGTGGGCTCGTTTCTCAAGAAGGTATAGCCCAAATGTCACAAGGTGGGTTTCGTGGGCGCGCAGAATGCAGTTTCCGCCGAATGTCGTGCAATTTCCTGGTCGTGACTGCGATATAACCCGTGTGTTACAGCCGGCCTGACCTGCGGTGTGTCAGCCGGACCGAGAGGCTTTGCCCCCTCAGAATTCCCTCGATCATTAGCCGTCTCTACTGTTGTGTTCAAATGCGTAATTCTAAATATATTTTCACCACGCGAAGATTCGTTAGCCATCCAAATATTGCAATGGAAAGGAATGCTGTTTTTGAAATGTCTTTTTTCATCATTATTACATTTTGTATCAATATATCTACATTACTCAATGTTTGCTTGTCTGTCTGTGTGTGTATGTATGTGTATGTGTGTATGTGTGTGTTTGTGTGTGTGTGCGCAACCCAAATGGGAGCCTGGCATGATAATGATTTTGTGTGTATCGACGTCTTGGTGGAAACCCCCATGCCTGGTACATGCCTGGTACATGCCTGGTACATGCCTGGTACATGCCTGTAATTTTCCACACTCATTTTTACCATAGTAATACAGTATATATTAACAATTAACGTTCTAATAATATATCAGCGCATGCATAATAAGAACCCGTGTTATAAACAAAACAGTCGCCTTTGGGTGTACAATCTGTGTGTGTGTGTGTGTGTGTGTGTGTGTGTGTGTCTGTTTGTGTGGGTGTGTGTGTGTCTGTTTGTGTGGGTGTGTGTGTCTCTGTGTGTGTGTGTGTGTGTGTGTGTGTGTGTCTGTGTGTCTGTTTGTGTGGGTGTGTGTGTCTGTGTGTGTGTGTGTGTGTGTGTTTGTGTGGGTGTGTGTGTGTCTGTGTGTGTGTGTGTGTGTGTGTGTGTGTGTCTGTGTGTCTGTTTGTGTGGGTGTGTGTGTCTGTGTGTGTGTGTGTGTGTCTGTGTGTGTGTCTGTTTGTGTGTCTGTTTGTGTGGGTGTGTGCTTGTGTGTGTGTGTGTGTGTGTGTGTGTGTGTGTGTGTGTATATGTGTGCTTGTGTTTGTGTGTGTGTATGTGCTTGTGTGGGTGTGTTTGTGTGTGTGTATGTGTTTGTGTGGGTGTGTTTGTGCTTGAGTGTCTTTGTGTGTGTGTGTGTATTTGTGTGTGTGTACACAGGGATTATTTTTCTCAGTTCATGAGAAAACAAATTCAGTTGTTCGCTCAAATTTACATTTCGATGTAGCTTTCGGCTATGGCGAGCTATCTTCAGGAGAATGGCGCACAACACAATCAAAACTAGCGCAAAATTGTGCAAAAATTGCTGTATATGTCCACAAACAAATATACCGTGAAAACTCCAAGCTAAACATAAAATATTTGACGTAAACTATTCTAGTTTTCAAACCTTCTCTTGTAGTGGCGTTCAATTAGAGGATGCCGGTGTATTTTTCCACTAGCTGGTCAAAATTTTGAGAGGATACTGTATATATTATGGATGAAAAAAGAAGCAGCTAATGTATGAATATTTATTAAACAAAAGACACAAATACTGTGTAATGATTACTGGTAATTAATCACAAATTCCCTAGTAATAATCAGTCACTAATAGCTATTGCCCTTTGAATAGGGATTCACAGTAGACACACACTCACACACACCCATATATATATATATATATATATATATATATATATATATATATATATATATATATATATATATATATATATATATATATATGAGGCAGACGTAATGGCTTACTGTCAGTGTGTGGGATGGCAGTTTCATCAGAGAGGTGACGGCGGGCTTTTTACTTGCTGCATCAGAAAAACAATTTTCTCTAAGTCACGTGCGGCTGGCAACGAGTGTTGATGTAGCAAGCTGGCTGTTGTGTAAGGATGCCAATCACACAACACAACTCCGGCTGGCAAAATGACTGCGACAATATTTGTCCACAGATTTGCAGTATATATATATATATATATTCATACATATATACATATATAATAATCATCAATGTTACGCCCGTCGTGCGGAACAATTCATAAATACAAATTTGATATTCAATTCATAAAATAAGAGGAATACAAATGAAAAAAATAAAAAAGTAAGCCCATAAATCAATCTTAACCAGTATAATATATTTATTTTAATTTTGACAAAATACTTTCCCTCAAATAGCGTCATATATTCTTATAGTCTTAAATAGCCTTGTGGCGGTTAGTTATCCACGGAATTACACAGGTTCACAACGGACAGGTCACACATACACACAAACATACAAACATACAATTGGCCAAACACACACGTGATCCAACAACACACACATTGACACAGACAAACACGACACACAGACATACAAACCAATAGGCGTGCAAAATAATCATTTTAATCAATATATAACATTAATTATATTTTCTTTCATCATTTATTTTTATTTTTGCATTTATATATGCATAGCGTTTTGCTGAGGTTCGACGAGTTGAAAAATTTAAATTAGATTATTTAAGCGTAATAATCAAGTAGGACATGAAGTTGTATAACCTAATTTTGAATTTTTCAAAATATTTTTTTGGCTCTTATCTTGATTCGCTTTTGAATGAGTTTTTGTGTTTTTGATGTTCTTATCCTTCTTCAACGACGTGCAACAAGGCGTTGCGTGTGCGTCTCTGTTTGTATGTATGCGTGTATGCCTGTGTATGTGCCTGTGTGTGTAGATTTGTATTTTTTTGTAGATTTGTATTTATTGTCATACACAAACAATCAATTCAATGATAACAAAAGGAGATAAATGAAAATATGACAAATGTCCATCCAGCATAGGCTCCTTAATGGACATGAGAAATATTACAATGTGAACATCATTTCGTGTGTGTGTTTGTGTGTATGTGCATGTGTATGTGTGTGTGTGTTTGTGTTTTTGTGTATGTGCCTGTGCGTGAGTGTGTGTTTGTGTGTATGTGCGTGAGTGTGTGTTTGTGTGTATGTGCCTGTGTATGTGTGTGTGTATGTGCCTGTGAATGTGTGTGTGTGTATGTGTTTGTGTGTGTGTGTGTGTGTATGTTTGTGTGTGTGTTGCGCGGCTTGCGCGGTAGTGTGTGTTATTTGTATTCACAGCACGAGCTCTTTGATTGTAGGCAGGTTTTCCTGTCTGAATTTTGTCGCCTACGAATTAACTTCTGATCTGTTTTGCATGTCATAAACACACACACACACACACACACACACACACACACACACACACACACACACACACACACACACACACACACACACACACACACACACACACATACACGCTCAACCATCCGCATAGATAATTTGTGTATCTGATTTCAAAGCAATAGTGTATTGCATATAGTATGTTCTATGTACATTACATTCATCATATAAGTGCAGTGTTTCGGGCGTTAATTTGACATAACTACTATGTAATTTCCATTGCTGTTTTCATGTTTGATTGATTGTCAGTATTAATCATTATATTAATGCTTGATTGTCTGTTTGAATGTGTTAACACTATTGAACCATGCAAAATCATATAGTATAATTTATGTTCGTATAATGTTCGTCCAAGGGGTATGGCTCGACCAACTGGTGCCCATTGATGTTTTTGTATTGTCTTGTTAATTGTATTTTTTGTGTAAGTGGCAATAAACCTAAATAATATTTACACACACACACACACACACACACACACACACACACACACACACACACACACACACATACACGACATAAGCATTAATTATATAGACTGTGATCATGTTGGGGTTAGAAGATATATATATATATATATATATATATATATATATATATATATATATATATATATATATATATAATATTGTTATATAATATTAAATATATATAAAATAAAATATATAAAATATATATAATATTTGTATATATATATATACGGTGAGTGAATGTTACAGAAATGTCACACAAATATACGTCACCAACTAATATAGGCGAATTTGTTTTGCAAAGTGTGCAACTGTAAAATATGCACACACACACACACACACACACACACACACACACACACACACACACACACACACACATACACACACACACACACACACACACACACACGCTGCACTCAATTTTGCACAGCTGTGTCAGAAGTGGAGAAATTATATTGAAACGAACAGGAATATTGAGAGAATAGTGGAAGCAATTTCGACGTGGTTTCTTCAACGAACAAGCCATATTTATCATGCTAAATAGGCTACTGAACTTGTCTAATAAAGTCTGGTTATTGGTAGAAGTTTTGATAGAATTCACTAATTTATGAGTTTGTGTGTAAGAAATATATTTATACTTATAAGAATTTATTGTTTCTATTTGATTGGGCAAGAAGAATAGATAGATAAAAATGAACACAATAAGAAGGAATTATATATATATATATATATATATATATATATATATATATATATATATATATATATATATATAAGCTCGTATATACTAGCAATTTAAGCTTGTATATTAAGCCCACCCGTCGTGCGGAACAATTCATAAAAACAAATTTGATATTCAATTAATAAAATAATAGGAATACAAATAATAAAAATATAAAAGTAAGCCCATAAATCAATCTTAACCAGAATAATATATTTATTTTAATTTTGACAAAATACTTTCCCTCAAATAGCGTCATATATCCTTATAGTCTTAAATAGCCTTGTGACGGTTAGTTATCCACTTAATTACACAGGTTCACAACGGACAGGTCACACATACACACAAGCATACAAACATACAGTTGGCCAAGCACACACATGATCCAACAACACACACACATTGACACAGACAAACACGACACACATACATACAAACCAATAGGCGTGCAAAATAATCATTTTAATTAATATAAAAATTAATTATATTTTCTTTCATCGTTTTTTTTTATTTTTGCATTTATATATGCATAG
>OU696576.1:1027500-1072500 GCA_916048095.2 Sacculina carcini | reverse complement strand
GCCTAATTAATTACAACACACATACTTCAATGAAAACTATATTACGTAGCGTAAAGTATAATTTTTCATATATTTATACTTTTTCATTTTTTGTGCATTATTTTTTGCTATGCTGATTCGGATGACCATATACCCAATGAACTGAGCCCAGCAGAATTATCGGGGGGTATAATTGCATATTCATACCCCCAAGCCAATTTGTCGGGGGGATATATACCCCCATTACCCCCAGGAGCTACGCCCATGTGAGCGAGTGGGTTTTTCTGGTTGGTATTGCGCATTTCATGGCTACGTTGCAGTGGTACATGTACCACTAGTGGTACACGGGGACCATCCAGGTGGTACACCAACATTTCCGGGTCATCAACAATTTTGTGAATTTATATTTGGCTGGGGAATTTAAAGTCAGAGAGATAAGAACAAATGCGCGTTTTTTTCAATCTGTATTAATTTATTTTCGCTGCTAGTGACTGTACGATATATTATTATTTATATTTTATTATTTATTTATTATTTATTTATATATTATTTCTCATATCTAGTTGATGGAAAACCTGATTTCATTGGATGTCTTAGCGCTGTTGTGGAAAATAAAGAGTTGGTTCATTAACAAGTGGGAATCTAGAGAAAAAAGGTTACCAATTACTGATCTACAGAATTACTCATCTACATAATTACTCATATACAGAATTACTCATCTACAGAATTACTGATCTACAGATTTA
Source organism: Sacculina carcini (assembly GCA_916048095.2). Taxonomy (NCBI): domain Eukaryota; kingdom Metazoa; phylum Arthropoda; class Thecostraca; family Sacculinidae; genus Sacculina; species Sacculina carcini. The sequence continues at coordinate 1,071,775 of OU696576.1, read as the reverse complement.
CTGATCTACAGAATTACTGATCTACAGAATTACTGATCTACAGAATTACTGATCTACAGAATTACTGATCTACAGAATTACTCATCTACAGAATTACTCATCTACAGAATTACTCATCTACAGAATTACTGATCTACAGAATTACTGATCTACAGAATTACTGATCTACAGAATTACTGATCTACAGAATTACTGATCTACAGAATTACTGATCTACAGAATTACTCATCTACAGAATTACTGATCTACAGAATTACTGATCTACAGAATTACTGATCTACAGAATTACTCATCTACAGAATTACTTATCTACAGAATTACTGATCTACTTGGAATTGTCGAATCATCAATATCTTGTTGAGCTGAGCTCTCATGCGAATTCTCGCCTGGGCTCTGATTGTTTCAGTAATGGAGGCTTGATTAGTATTTGACAAGCGATTTCGTGCCAGTTGTGACACAGTGCGAATGTGCTCTGAAATCCGCACCATTTGGCATCATTAGGGCAAACTGAGATGGTGTATTTGCTGTGCTTGACAAGCGCATACAATGACGCATAACATGTACGAACCGGTGAAATTTCCGACAAATGCAAATTTAATGCACGTAAATGGCTGTGTGATTCCCGTGGAGCACAATTTGTCAGAGCTGCTTCACACACGCTGCAAACTTGCAAAATTTGCATATTATTTGCACTTGCACTCAACCACAGAGTGAACACATGGATGGCCACGTGTTGGATAATGAATAAAAGTTGCACTCGATCAGTGGTTCTAAATCTTTCTCACTTTTGACACCCTTTTCAAATCAGAAGTTACTTCTCGCAACCACCTGGATTCTTAATAGCTGTATGAAACAGAAAAGATACAAACGTCGCAATAGCAAGGCATTTTATTCAACATACATTCATACAGTTCAAAGTTCTTTCAAGTTTCCTTCGTGATTTTTTGTCCAGGAAAAACATAAAGCAAAAATAAAAGACATATTTTTCTTGAATTTTCACACAGGAATTCTCCCACCTCTTACGAATCAGATTTGCCTCCTAGTTAAGAACCATTGCACTAGATCAGTGGTTCCCAACCGGTGTGCCGCGGAACCAAGAAGTGCCGTGACATCTTTTGAGGATGCCGCCAAAATTCAGGGCTAAAATTGCATATTTGTATTGTAATACAATTTTTTTGCAATAGCAGGATCAATGTGAAGAAAATTGTCATATTTATGTATAAGGTGTTGTTACACCGATGCAAAATGTCGAAATGAAAAAAACGGAGATTTTGAATGTGCATTACCTTATAAGGATGCCGGGGACTTTATGAAAGGCTTGCCAACTGTGCCCGCAAACTATAGAAAGGGTTGGGAACCACTGGAAAAGATGCTTGAAATTGCAGCTCAAGCACAATTGTTCACGTATCGTATCCGCTCATCCCCTTCACTTCGATCCTTCTCTTCTGCTCTTCTTGCACATCTTCTTGAGTCTACCTCTCCCTGTTGAATGGGTTCGTGTTTTTTCTTTTGTATATACGCCTGCTCAATTTTGTCAGTCATGCTCTTATCTATTCTGACATTTGTTTCAATTACTTTATAAACATACATACTATATTATTTTTTATCTGATCCTGTCATCGCACCATTGTATATTTGGCGCTATATTAAATACATGTTGTTGTTGTTGTTGTTGTTCACCACACGTGTGCATTGTGCCAGACTGCAATTGTCCTAACTGTTTGCGAGCATGGAATTTTGATCGTGCTTGTGTGTGTGTGTGTGTCAATGTGTATGTACGTATGTATGTGTTTGTGTGTCAATGTGTATGTACGTATGTATGTGAATGTATTTATGTATGTATGTGAATGTATTTATGTATGTATGTATGTATGTGTGTGTGTGTTGGTGTGTATGTACGTATGTATGTATGTATGTGTTTGTGTGTCAGTGTGTATGTACGTATGTATGTATGTATGTGTGTGTGTGCTTGTGTGTCAGTGTGTATGTATGTATGTATGTGTGTGTGTGTCTGTGTATGGATGTGTATGTCTGTGTATGGGTGTGTATGGGTGTGTGTGTGTGTGTGTGTGTGTGTGTGTTGGTGGGTGTATGTACTTGTATGTATGTATGTGTGTGTGCGTGTGTGTGTCAATGTGTATGTACGTATGTATGTGTGTGTGTCTGTGTATGGGTGTGTATGTCTGTGTATGGGTGTGTTTGTATGTGTGAATGTGGGTGTGTATGGGTGTGTTTGTGTGTGTGAATGTGTGTGTGTGGCGAATGGAAGAGACGATCTCAAGTGTAGCACATCAAGTAGGAGGGTGCACTTTGCTTGCGTCGGTCGCTTGTGCCATTTGCGTCGAGCTCGACGATCCACAGTGTCGTTTCCGACGTTGGAGAGCGTCGGTGGCTTGTGTGCTGTCTGAGAGTACTGGCAGACAAGCCGGCTTTCACAATCGCACAGCACGTGAGCTTGTGAGGTTGAATGTGCTCTTCAGCTGTTCAAGCAACCAGTCAAACTCTATCAACAGTGCAAGGCAAAGACTGAACGGTCCATCGTTGATGTCAATTAATTCATTTCTCTGACGATTCTTGCCTCACTTGACCAATATATTTTTGTGTACGTGCATCAGCTGTCAGTGTTGTATTACTTGGTCATGGAGAGGTTTCATTAGCTAGGCTTTCACTGTACGATAAGTAAAAAATCATTGGTTGAGTTCCTACTGTATTGTTGGCCTTGCAATCTACGGCGTTATCAACTCGACTTTGCGTGAAAGATCTCCTTCTGGTGAAAACATCGTATGTTCTGCCGCCAAATTTAGTCATGGGCAGGTAAGCGAAATAAAATGGCATCAAATCATACATGTATATGGGTTACTCATGTAAATTACATTTGTGGCCCAAAAATTCAACCCAAATAGTTCAATTAATCCAGTGTTTTATTTTTAAATAAAAATAATCCATTTCGGCACTGATAACCGCTTCCAAAATTATAAATTTTCATTGTCTGAAATTCTAATTAAATTAAATTACATTGTACTGAATTAAATTATATTGACAAAATTATAGGAAAATTATAACTAGATAAAATTCAGAGACTTTTGGAAAATTATTTCTCTTGATTTAGTTTGATTATGAAAACGTCACATAGCCTAGATACATTAAGCTATATATATGTGTGCCCGACTATATTGTCTGCATGTGCGATCAACAGGTGTGGCTACCGCGTGTGTCCTGTGCTTCCGTCAAGCCTGCTGCTGTTTACATGGGTGGTCGCTGAGCAGCTTGCCTCACTAGCAGCTGCAAGCCACCATCAGCTGCCGCCACCAGCTACTCCAGCTGCTGCCGGCGCCGCATACGTCCAGATGCCCGGGGACATCACCCTGGGTGGACTGTTTCCGATGCACGAGCACGAGCAGGGCAGCGGCGGTCGAGCTGGATGTGGGCTGATCAAGCAAGAGAAGGGAATTCAGCGGATGGAGGCGATGTTGTGGGCGGTGGATGAGATTAATCGCAGTGACCAGCTGCTTCCGGGAATATCAATCGGAGTTCGCATCCTAGACACATGCAGCAGTGGCACTTATGCCCTGGAACAAGCCATGGACTTCATTAAGAGCAACATGAATCAGGTGGGCGGTCTCTGTTCTTGCAAGTGGTCTTACGTAATTTCGGTTGGTAAATAGTCATAGAATCGAGTGAAAAATTCATAACTCTATATTTACTGTTTTCATACTTGAAGATATATTTCAGAAAATTATTTTCAACAAATATATCACCGTTTGAAGCAGGATATTGCCAAAAATATTTGTTTAGTCGTCTTGAAAGTCTCATGGATGTATTTTTTATAGCGCACATATGCCTATATATTCCACATATAAATTATATATACAAAAATGTCTTAATTTCTTGCAAAATATTTCATGAAATCATTTTGACTCACTGTTCTTCTGTGCAAAATTATAGATCAATATCGTTCTACTTTTTCGACTGACTTCTTTCAGTCATCATAGCTATTATCAAGCACCCAACGAGCTTCGTGTCCCCCGCTGGGAAGAAATTCTAATGCAGTTAGCTAATTGTTGAATTCGCTTGCTCATTGTGCTGTTCTGCGGTAGGCCACAGCTCTTTCAGCCAGCGCTAAATCGTGTTTGGCATTTATTACTCTAATCAGTCATCGACATTTTGCTGATAACGTGGAATCGAATGGTGCGGGGAATGGAGTGATGTCAAATGGGAAGGTCGCACAGAAGTACAAATGTGTGTGTTTTTCCTATACTAATTCGTTTATTTTAGTTTCTATTTCTTGCCTATGCTCACGTTCGCCGGCAAAAACGCTCAATGTATTGGATTTCTCATACCTGATGTGAAAAATGAAGAGTGGGCTCATCATGAGAAGCGCGGAATCAAGAAAAAATGTTACGGATTTTGTTCTGTTCTGTTCTGTTCATGGAGTTCGGACTTCTTGTCTTCAAGTGTCTCCCATCGGTAGAATTCATTAATATTAATTGTTTTATTGTTGTAAAAGACAAATATCTAAAACTGTATTTACAAAAAGGCGCGCGTGGGCATTACTGCCCCACTTGCGTCTACAAGACTTCACACCATGACCACACTTCGAACAATACTCCTCAACAAGCATTCATTCAACAAGCTCACACAGTCACACAAGCAGGCACATCAACACGTTCACACTCACACACAATATCTCTCTCTCTCACCATACGCAATCGCCTCAAAATTGTTTAGTAGTATATTAGTTCTTTGAGCTTCATTAACATGAATAAATCAGGATTTGTGTTGTAATTTGCGACGAACAAGTCAATATTTCAGGCAGTAAATATTCTAATTGTGTCATAATTGAGCATAAAGTAAAATATTGCAGAACATATATCTCATAAAGAATTAAGGGCATCTGAGAAGAATGTTTGGAAGCCACTTTCTCAGTGCAACTTTTGTAATTGAATCAATGAAAGTTAAGTTTAATTTAATTGTCACATCTGCTTTTTCCTACATTTATTAAAAATTATATCAATGCTGATCCACCGACGCAGTAGGATTTATCGATCGTTTGAAGTAAAAAAGACAGCTTGGTAAATTCCGCGTAGAAGGCAACATCTTTGTGAGCGTCACTTCTGATGCCAGGGAGGTTCAAACAGTCCTTGCTAGTCTCAGCAGTGAAGTGCTTGAAGTTCAAACAGTCCTTGATGACAGACTGTCTCCACTCTTGATAGATCTGCATGGGAATTTGACTTAATCGAGATTGTTGTGTTCGGTAACTGCTGACTTCCATGTCTGTGTGGATGCAACTATGCAACCCTTAACGATCAGCGTGTATCACTAGTAGAAGTTAATCGTCAACATCCAACCAAATGACCCTGTCCACATTGTTTAGTCACACGATCATGCATTAGCTTGATCATGCGTCACGCAGCTGACATCCATGGCCGATGGACGTCTCATAAACGGTAGCAGCTTTGTCAACGGTTAATTGTCAAAGTACCATGTATGATTTCACAATATACCTCCACTGGAAATTAATTCTAAAGAGACGAAACTGGGCTGTTTTACGATGTCAAATACAAGTATATTTTATATTTAATCAATTTTCAACGTTTTATCATAAGCTACCACAGATTTCCTATCCGTTTGTTCATGTCAAGTATATATTTAGCATAATTCTTCGTATGTCACATACACATGTGTTGCCTCTCTGAAATACTCGCAATAATATGCTCACAATATAGAAATGAAAAACCGATTTCATATGTGTATGTGTGTGTGTGCTTTTGTGTGTATGCGCGTGTGTGCATGCGTGTGCGTGTGCTTTTGTGTGTGTGTGTGTTTTTGTGTGTACCCTTGTGTATGTGTGTGAATGTATGTGTGCTTTTGTATGCACCGTTGTGTGTGTGCTTTTGTACTCAGCGAGTTGTTCTACAGGATTTGAGCTTAAGCTCGAGCTGACCTGTCTCTCAACCTATCAATTTTACTTTTATACTCTGATATTTTTTCCCTTTCGACAATATCCGTGGGTAGTTTATTCCAACTATCTATAGCTCTGTATGGGAAGCTGTACTTTTTATATCCTTTTTGAAACGGGTTTTCCTTAATTTATACTTGTGTCCTCTTCCTTTCATCTGTTTATCAAATCCTGTAATTACCGGAGTAGTCATATCTTTCATATACTTGAAATTTTTTATCAAGTCGCCCCGCTTTCTTCCGTCCTCCAGACTAGTCAGGTTTAGAGTAGTCTAAACAGTGTGTGTGTGTGTGTGTGTGTATGTGTGTATGTGTGCATGCGTGTGTGCGTTCACACGCACAATGATGGATAAATCTTGTTGCATCTCCGACCACCGCTGACACACCTATTTCCGGCTATTAAGACCATATTCAGCACACGCTGACACATACACACACACTCACTCACGTATGATATATGCACACACACACTTATGCATACATATATATATATATACATATATATGTATATATATATATATATATATATATATATATATATATATATATATATATATATATATATATATATATATATATATATGCACGATTTGTTGAAATCAACAGCAATCTGGGCACTGTTGTGCTGGTACGATAGCTTCTCTATGCTTCGCACGATTATTCTGTGTTCAGGAGACAACACACTCAGTTGTTCACTGAAGTTTAGTTCTCGAGGTTCCTTTCGGCTATCACTAGCCATCGTCAGGAGAAACAGACATAACACAATACAAAACAAAATACACAATATCAAACAGTACATGATAAACGGTGTTTATATACAAGGTGGGACAATATATCACTCATGTGTCAATGTGGCACCTATATAATGACACCTATGCGGCAAACGGTCGTTACAAAATTAGCACATATGCGCCAAGGTCGATTGGTGTCGGATGGATAGGAGGGCGACATCTGGCTGTTGCTGAATGATAATTTCACATTTTTTGTTTATGAATAAAAACAGCTTCAATTACTTTGAGCCTACGGATGTCATTTTCCCTGTAAATTATTCCGGCTTTTTTCATCCATAGTTTTTCGGTCCAATTTGATTTGATGCTGCTGGCGGTAGTGCCTGGCAATGGCTCCGTCTTGAAGGTGTGCTGAAATTCGGTTGGACAGCGTTGTTGTTGTGTAGCCAATGTAATGCGAGTTTCGGTGACTGCAGTCACCAGTTGTACATGTATGCTGGTAGACTACATTGGTTTCTTGCAACATGCTGGTAGCTCGGGAAGGCAACTGTTCTTCATCACTAAGCTGCGTGTTTTGCGTGTCTTGTAATAAATGACAAGCTGCAACTTGGTGCCTTCTCCTGTGTATTGTGTATTTTGTATTGTATTGTGTTATGTCTGTTTCTCCTGACGATGGCTAGTGATAGCCGAAAGCTACCTCTGGAATTAAACTTCGGTGAACAACTGAGTGTGTTGTCTCCTGAACACAGAAAAATCGTGAGAAGCGTAGCAAAATGATAGTACCAGCACAACAGTGCCCAGATTGCTGTTGATTTCAACAAATCGTGCATATATATATATATATATATATATATATATATATATATATATATATATATATATATATATATATATATATATAAATTGTGTATCGCGTAATTATCGTATCGCATGATTATTGCCAATGTGTGTCTTGCCAATTCGCTTCACATATGATGATTATCGGCAAATGAAATCATTAGACAGCAACAATACATTGGCTTGCACCATCAGATATGTGTCGGCAATGCTACAATGCAATCCATCACACACACACACACACACACACAGACATTACCTAAGCGACTCACTGACTATGTGTGCGAGCATTCATCCCAGCAATGCAGCGAATTAGATGGTTAATCAGGTGTATTGTGCGTTCATCTAATTGTCTGCACAAAAACACATTTGCCCGCGGTAATGTGTGTTGCAAGCAGCATTAGCAATGTGCACCCTGCTCTTGCGGAAATATGCTGCAAAAACACACATCGCTTGCATGAAATTATTGACTTTGTAGCATTGCGAAATAGATTTTCTGCAGAGCTGCTAAACTGATATACATTCTGCTGAAATGTGTGAAAATTGCCTGTCTGTATATATGCATTAATACTGTACTTTTAACCGTAATAATTGAATATTTTCCTCGCAATATCATCCAATATAATGTAATATAATATAATATAATATAATATAATATAATAAAAAAAAAAATAATATAATATAATATAATATAATATAATATAATATAATATAATATAATATAATATAATATAATATAATATAATATAATATAATATAATATAATATAATATAATATAATATAATATAATATAATATAATATAATATAATATAATATAATATAATATAATATAATATAATATAATATAATATAATATAATATAATATAATATAATATAATATTATATTATATAATACTATATTATATAATATTATATTATATAATATAGTATTATATAATATAATATAAATTTAATCATCAATGTTTTTGCTGTAATCAATTTTTGTGTGAAACTGTAATAAATTATTCACTTTTTTATTTCATTTTCTTCATGTCTCTGCCGTAATAATTTCACGAGAATTCAGTTTCATTTGACGACAATTCGTTTTTATTTGGCAGCAGTGGTTTCTGCGATAACGTTTTTACTAACTTGCGATAACGATAAAACGATAATTTTTCCCCAACCTGCGATAAGCGATACACGAAAAAATAATTCAAAACCCAACCTGCGATATGCTATAAAGGATAAAACGATAGCGATAATAAATGTTGACTTGCGATAACAAAAGCGATGAATGACAAGTACCCTTTTAGTTGAAATATTAAAAGAAACACAGAAACTATTTTTACACAGTGAAATTAATTAAACTATACAAAAATATCACTGGAACCAGTCTATGGCCTACAAGCTCTATTCCATATTAGTCTCTCTGACTCAAACTCTCCCTCTTCAAGACAGCATCCAGGAGCTGCATGTTTCCCTTGGTGAAGACCAACTTCTCAACCCTGTCACTGGTCATGCATGCACGCTTGGTCCTGAGGACGTAATCAGCAGTGCTGAACTTGTGCTCCACGGCAGCAGAGCTGGGCAAGGCCGTGTTGTACTTGATGATCAGCGAGATCACTTCTCCCTGCACATGCTGGGGAATTGCCCAGGCTTCACCTCTGCCACCTTGCTCCTGCCCCAGGTGTCCACCTCCTTCTTGATGAGCTCCTCAATGCTGGGTCTATCCTCCTCCACGACAGTGGGGCTCTCCAGGAGGCAAATGGGTCGTCACTGGCTTCTTTGGGCTATTATGTCCCCATGTCCTGGTTCTGGCTGGAAGGGAGAGGGTCAGGTGTCACTGGCGGATCCAGAGGGGGCTCAGAGAGCTGAAGCCCCCCAAAAAGGGTTCTACCAACTCCTCATAACCGAGAGGTTCACTAAAAGAAGTCAAAAGAAATATTTTTCTGTAGAAGTTGTTGGTATAAACATTGTAGCAAAGATGTTGCATAATGATGCATGTACACGACTGTTCGCTCCCAAAATTTCAGTCCCCCAAAATTATTTCAGCGCCTTCCAAAATTACACTCTGGATCCGCCACAGTCAGGTGTGGATGTGATGGATGTGACGATCTCCATGATAAACCTCTCCTTGATGTCTTCTTCAAGGTCAGGGGCCACATGCTTCAACATGAAGGGGTCATGGTTGGGATAGGTCAAGGCGCATGGGAGAGAGCGGCACACACCCTCCTAACTCGAGAACTCCAGCGAGACTGGCGCACTACAGCTGTGAATAATATTGTGATTGGCCAGCTACACACACACTTGTCAGCTCTCATATGAGGTTTTTCAGGATTCACTTGCAAGCCAGTGTTGATCCTTCTAGTCTCCACCCTATATATATATATACTCTCAGCTTGAACTGGTCTGGAAACGTCAGGCGGGCCCTTTGACTATTGCCGCCGTGTATATTTTTAAATTTTTACAAAAGTCTTTTGAACTTATAGTTTATCGTTCCTCATTTTTTGGGACTAGTGATAAGTGAATGAGCGAAAATTTTAGAAAACTTTGCGATAAACGATAAAAGGTTTGACCTCAGCGATAATAATGGTTTATCGTTTATCGCTCATTTTTATCGCACGCGGCAACCACTGTTTGCCATTCTCATCGAGTTACACTGCTTTTTGATAATTGTCTGATGTTTGGATGCGGGCGTCTGTTTGGTTTGCTCAGCTGCGTGTATCTGGTCGTCAACGCTGTATTTGTGATTATCTCAGTGTGTGACCGACACTGGGAGACGAATAGGAAAGAAGGAGTGACGGAGCGAACGATGGACAGAAAGCAATAATGTGGCCAAAGAAAGAGCGAAAAATGGCGACTTGGAGAAAGAGAAAGAGATGCGAATAGAGAGGATGGCAGAGGCTGGAAGCAGAAGGAATGAAGAGAGCAATAATGGCGCAGAGAGGAAAGAGAGACGCATAGATAGAGAGGGTGGAAGACGTTGTCAAACGAGCAATCAGAACACATTGCTTGTAGCCGATCGTTGCAAGAAATTGCCCGTTCAGTCGTCGCTGCAATCATTCGGCACAACCAACTGTACCTAGCGGAGTCATAGTTGTCGACATGAACCAACGTCAAGCCGGACACTTCAATCTGGCCCAAATTCCCGCTAGCATTGTGCACGATGACAAAGATGGACGGTGTCGTCCGCGCTTTGATTGACTTGCGCGCAAAAATCAACCCGGCGCCTTTTCGACTTTTCTCTGCTGGCGCTGCACAGAAACTAATTTAAAAATTACTCATCGCATCCGGCCAAGGATTTCTCGAACAATGACAATTCGCTGTGAGTTCCGTTCTAAATTGCAAACATATGAAATGCAATGAACTCATATCCTGCGGAAACCCATTGGGTTCCGGACCATGTAAAATACGCTGCCTCTAAGGTTAAGGTTATTTCCATAATAATTTTGTATTTTTGTCATGTACTTGAAATCAATTCGATATATACCCACTAACTACTCAGCCAATAGATGAAGTAACGTATAATTTTCAGAAAAAAAACATGGGATAAGCCAGATTATTTTGCTAAACCATATATTTAGTTGTTTTCAAAATAAAGTCTTTGTCGCCATTCACAATATTTTGCTAATACAACAAAATATATTTGGCCTGGGGACCCTGAATGCGTGGGGCCCTGAACCGCGGTCCCAATCGGCCCTGCCCAAAGTCCCTGTTTCGGTTGGTTATTGATCATTCAGTGTTGAAAGACTGAAATTTTTCGGCCGAAACGTTAGAGCTTCAAACAGCCGTCAAAGCAAAGCCTAGCCAATTCACCTCAATAGCCATAAATATCTATAATTTATATATCTCAAAGCTCAAAGCTCACAAATACTGCATATGAAACTCCCAGGCGTCTGTATGAGGAATTCAGTATATATAGATATGATGCATTTCAAGTGAGTCTGTGTGTTTTGATGAATAATGTGTATGGGCTTTGCGGTGATGCAATTATATAGTTTGTTTTCTTCCCATACCACATTGTTAATGCTTTTCTATATTTATGCGACTGACAATATACACTGATACACGATTGCACATTGAATACATTGTCTTATTCATATCTGGTTCACATCTGCTCAATTCCAGCTCCAAATCTGTTTCATGTTATCCTTGTAGCTGTTCCAAATCTGCTTCACATATTCTATGTTCCTGCTCCACATATGTTCTGTGTGTGCTCCGTATCTGGCTCACCTTTGCCTCCAATCTATTCCACATCCCGTGCGTACATACTTGACACATCTGTCCAATCGCATCCAATCTACATTTTACATCCATAAAATCCATTCTGCTTAACGTGTGGGAATGAGCAGCAGAACATCTAGATCCAGAACATCTAGATCCAGAACATCTAGATCCAGAACATCTAGATCCAGAACATCTAGATCCAGAACATCTAGATCCAGAACATCTAGATCCAGAACATCTAGATCCAGAACATCTAGATCCAGAACATCTAGATCCAGAACATCTAGATCCAGAACATCTAGATCGAGAACATCTAGATCCAGAACATCTAGATCGAGAACATCTAGATCCAGAACATCTAAATCCAGAACATCTAGATCGAGAACATCTAGATCCAGAACATCTAGATCCAGAACATCTAGATCCAGAACATCTAGATCCAGAACATCTAGATCCAGAACATCTAGATCCAGAACATCTAGATCCAGAACATCTAGATCGAGAACATCTAGATCCAGAACATCTAGATCCAGAACATCTAGATCCAGAACATCTAGATCCAGAACATCTAGATCCAGAACATCTAGATCCAGAACATCTAGATCCAGAACATCTAGACCCAGAACATCTAGATCCAGAACATCTAGATCCAGGAGAGGGATTCACAACCAGGGGCACTCCTTGCAGTCGTCGGACATCATTCGAGGAGGTACGAGGAGCAGGGCTGCAACTTCTAAGCAGTCTTTCTGGCTTAATGAATTGTTGTGTTCTTTAAAGGATATGATATAATTTAAGGACATTTTGACAAATCATTCAAAAGATTAGGCTTATAACGTCATATAAATCAAAACGTAATTGTATTATTGATTCCTCAATCATACGTAAATTGACGATACACTGGTTCCATTGGATAAGAGTGGCATGGCACCGAATATAATATGTGTAGCATCAAATAATGTGATCAATTTTAACACTGGCATACTTGGTCGCCGAATTACTACTTCTTTGAGTCCTTGTAGAACTTTTCTGCTTCCAAGTATGATAGCGCAGAGCCAGTAAAGGTATCTTTCACTGAAAAAAATTATATTTCAATAAAATGTAGGGTGTGCGAGATCAGAGGAAGATTTTACAACTGTGCAGGTGTAATTAAAGGTTGGGAACCACTGATCTATAGTCTAGAAATATCTAGAAACTGTATACACAAACAGCTAGAGAAGATGTGCGTATAGGTTCAGGTTGAGGTTTCGGTCGGGAGTACTGCCTTCATTTCGGCACTGTCTTGTTCAAGTCTGTTATGTCCAATTCTCTTCTCCATCTTCTCTGTACCTTTTTTCTTTTCCTTTCAGTTCTCATATCTCCTCCGTTATATTTTCCCTGATTTTCCAATATATATGTATTGATTCTTTTGTTCTGTGTTGTACTTCATTTCTGAATATGTGAACAGTTTTGCTAAAGTTTACTTGTACGACTATGCCTGCTTTTGGTTCAAGATAGCTTTTCTATTTGCATTCTTTCTTGTCTTTTTTGCCCGTCTCCCGTCTTATCTAGTCAAATTCAGTTTGTTTTTTAAGTTTTCCATGCTGGTCCCATTCTATCCGTTGTATTTCAAATACATACCATTCAACACATATCTTTCATAATTTTCCCCAATGGCCTTGTATGTGTATGCTGGTGTGTGTGGGTGTGTTGGTGGGTGTGTTCAGGGCACATCTCAATCGTACTCGATGTGCGACGCCAACGCGACACAGTCTGACCCCGTATCAGGAGTGATCGGAGCTGCCTTCAGCGATGTCAGTGTCAACGTGGCTAGGATTCTACGTCTCTTCAAGGTGCAAACGTTCTCCCTATCATAACTAATCTGCTGTATCCACCATTATCACTTACATTGTACAGTAGCCGCCAAAAATTTGGACGCACAAAGGTTGATATCATTACATTGGTTGTGAATTGGAAGACTCTCGTTTTCAACATCACATGCGAACTATGAAAATTCTCGCTTGACTAAAAGCGAGCTCAATGATGACTTCTACCAGAATACTTGAAATTATCAGGTGAAGTATTGTTTGAGCATTATTAGAGGTTGGTTTGTGTTTCGTAAAGTTCTTGTGTTTCTTGTGTTTTTTGTCCAAACTTTTGACGGCTACTATGAATGAATGTGACTACTGTTAATACGACTGGATCTTTATATACGATTTTTATATGCGATAAATATATATTTGTGAGTGTATTTTAAGATTGGTCAGTATTGCTTGTCAAGTGGCATTACTAATCTAGCTAGTGTGAATGGTTCCTTTGCAGTTTGAATAGAAAGAATTAACATCGCATTAGCATATAAGCATTGGCGGCGACAAAGGGGGGCTTGAGGGGTTAAAATTCCCACCCCCTATAACTTGTGAAGCCTCCTCTGAAACCCCTACAAAAATCCTGACAATGAACATTTCAAGTGTAGTTCCTCATGTTTCGCCAAACCCTAACATGTGTTCCATTATCCCTCCTTAACTCCCTACTGGAAACACCCTGGCGCCGCTGCTGTATGAGTGTGTGTGTGTGTGTGTGGGTGTGTGTGTGTGTTGAATTTTCGGCAGATTCCGCAAGTCAGCTATGCGTCAACCAGTACCGAATTGTCGGACAAGAGCAGATTTGAGTATTTCTCGCGTGTAGTTCCGCCCGACAACCTGCAGGTATGTGAATATTTATTAGTTCAAGAAAAACTTAATGATATTGCATTCAATCGTGCATAGTCTTGCCCAAGTTCTAGGCCGCTTCGACTTTACAGGACCAATAGGACTACTTTTTGACAGGACGGTGAGAAAGATGAAACGATGAGAAAGCAAATACCGTTGGTTTAGTAGCACAATCGTAGTCTCAAGTGTTGACATATGTGTGTGTGTGTGTGTGTGTGTGTGTGTGAGTGTGTGTTTGTGTGAGTGTGTGTGTGTGTGTGTGTGTGAGTGTGTGTGAGTGTGTGTGTGTGTGTGTGTTTGTGTGAGTGTTTGAGCGAAAAGTTGTCGAGAGTTCTGCAAATACAACTCCATTTTGACTTCACGAATTGCTAAGTGATAAATATTTGACATACAATCATCCAGGATAAAAATATTTGCATGAGTTTGTTGAGTTCAAGCCTGAATTTCTTTTAGCTAAACCAGCTAATCACTCATTTTCATACGAAGCTGTTCTAAGCTGCACATACATTTTCAATACGAGATAGTAGTAGATATAACACTCGTAGGTATTACACTCGTACGTAAAAAAGTCCTCGTAAAAAAGTATATAAGAATGCATAAAAAAATAAATACTGTTATATAATATTAAAAAAATATTTATAAAATAATATATTAATATGATAAAAAATATTTAAAAAATAATATATTAATGTTATAAGGATAATATAAAATATTTAACCAAACATTCAACATTACAATAATTTATAATTTCAATAAATGAAAAATACACTTCTAAACTAAAACGTCTTGAAATACGATATTCCCATATTCTCGTACATTCCCAAGAATTAATTTCAACACGTGTACCATACAAAAATCACGTGAATGTTTATAATATTTATATTTCGTCAGAGAAGTTTGAAGCTGCGATCAATAAAATCAAGGTATATATTAATTTTTATTCATTTTAATAATATTAATTTTAATATTATCCGTGTAATCGATACATTATTTCAAGTGTGTGCTATATTAATCCCTCACAAAATATGCACAATTACATTTTTTGTTTTGAATGGTAATACCCACATATTAATTGTATGATGGACAACAAAAATGTAATCAATGCATGTCTATACGTAAACAAATTAATACATACTCAATGCTGTCGTATTTGCTTTTTCTAAATTCAAACACATTTTCCCAATTTGTATATATATATATATATATATATATATATATATATATATATATGTGTGTGTGTGTGTGTGTGTGTGTATGTGTGTGTGTGTGTGTGTGTGTGTGTGTGTGTATGTGTGTGTGTGTGTGTGTGTGTGTGTGTGTGTGTGTTGGCATTGCAGGCTCAAGCAATGGTACAGGTGCTGGACGAACTCGGCTGGTTGTATGTTAGCACGGTGGCTGTGCGCGGGGACTACGGTGAAAAAGCGAGTACAAAAACACATACACACACACACACATACACACACACACACACACACACACATACACACACACACTCACACACCGATGTTGCAATTGCGTCTATTAAATTTTGTCATTCAAGTAGGTTTTTATGTGAGAAGAATCTAGTGTTATTAACTTTTCGGACATTTTTGCATTTGAACTACCATTGCTTAAGATTATATGTACGCCTGAATTTTGATTGAATTTTGAACTCGGGTTTAGGGGAAGTTGCGTTCCGTGTCCGACCCAAATACGAAGCTTGGTCCCAAATATAAGGTTTGGTCCCAAATAAGAAGTTTGGCCCCAAATAAGAAGTTTGGTCCCAAATGAAAGGTTTGGTCCCAAATAAGAATACTCACACTACTACCTGCTCAAAAACGAACATACAAGTGACAAAACAAGTGACGTCACTCCATTAACAGCCAATCAGCGATTAGGTTAACAACGCACCGCCTCAAGCTATAACCAATGCGCGGCACATACACGCACAGACATACACTCATACACACTGGAGCAAGCCTGACCTAGCATATACACATGTACGCGCAGAATTACACAGACAGACTTACACTTACACTCAAATATTCACAAACAAGATGAAAAGCGGCATTATGCCGGTAGTTGGTTGGCGCAACCATCCAACATAATGAACAATATGATTAAATGAATATAACAATAAAATCAACGTAAGTACGATAAGCCAACACTCGATAGGCACAGTTAAGCATTTAAATATCAGGTAAACAAATGCTAACAGTCTCTTTGAAAAGCACAATTGTTCAAAGACAATTGTTGAACGCAAATCAAATAATACTATACATTCAACAGAAATAGTAGCCTCTTAGGCATGACTCAAAACAACTATGAATGACACTTCACAATAGACAGTAGGTCGTTCTATAGACGCTCTCAGACAACTAATAAACAAACAACATCAAGTGACGGAGGCAAAAGATTCAGATGATGCCTGACTAGCACAAACGAGAAGAGCTACTTTTTTCACCAAATGTCACACGTGTGAAGTGCCTCATACAAATTTTACCAACATGAGGCAACAAGAATCCGTGCACATCATCAAACAAGACGAAAAGCCGCAACAATAATAATAACGATATTATTGAAGGAAGAAGCGGGACCAGATTATTATTATTTATTATTATTATTATTAATTACAGGCAAATCCAGTAGCATGGGAAGAGTACAAGCACTATTACCACCCTAAGGTGGCCCCATTTACCGGAAGCACCCAAAAGATTCAGAGAGCAAGATAATTCGATTTGAAAAAATTCTAGAATGAGAGTTGGAAAGAAAAAAAACTGCCGTACCCGGGATATAACAGCATGGTTTCCGTGTTGGTTTCAGGGTATAGCTGCCTTCACAGCGTTGGCGAGTCGCCGAGGCATATGCGTGGCAGTGTCCGAAATAATCGAACGCAACGCCGGCATCGACGATTTTGACGTGACCATCCGTCGTTTGGCTGGACGCTCGGCCGCGCGAGCTGTCATCATGTTTGTTGATGAGGACAACATCAGGTTGGCGAGGCGATGCCACAAACAAGTGCAACTTGCTTGCAGCCGTTGTTGAGAAGTAATCAGTAGTGTTGTTTGTGTGCAGTTGTGCAGAAATTTTGTCAGATGTCTGCCTAATCGTGCGTTTGTGTCCGGTAATTATGACCGTATATTCTGGGGGGTATGGGGGTAAATATACCCCCTGACAAATTCGCTGGGGAATAAATATACAATTATACCTTCCGAGAACTATGCTGAGTTCAGTTCATTGGGTATATTATCAACAAAACCAGCATAGCACAAAAGTAACAATACACGAAACATGTATATGTAAGCAATTATATAGAATAGAGTTTTTATTGAGGAGGAGTGTGCTATAATTGAATATGCCAATAATGTTTGAGAATACCATGCAACTTACCAATTGATTCAACCTTGAACACTAATGCATGATGGTTGTCATCCCCCGAGCCTCGACACAAATCCACGCCTCTGTCATTGTGTACAATCAAATATTGAGTGGATATGCGTATAGTTCTCACGTGGTTCAAGACTGTGATTTATATTTTTTTAGTGGTGGAACCGGTTTAAAAACAGCAGTCAGTTATCGCACGCCCTGGATTCTGACAGTTATGATGAAAAGGATAAATATTCTGCCCATCTAATGAAAAACTTGTTCATTCAATGTTCATCTTTTTTATTCAATATTGATCTTCAGCATATCCTCGCATACTTTTATGAGGATTAAGTAAAAAGTTGTTCAAGGAATAAAGCATATGTAAAACATATTTTCTTTAATTTTCCTTATATGTATTTCTTAATTTTACGATTCCCGCATCGCTTAGGAATGAGGATGCACTCCTAGAGGGTGAAATCATTTCCTTTTTTCAAGACCTTTTTTCAGGAAATTATCTATTGATACATTGTATTTTAACTGTTATGCAGTGAAAGCTGTAGTGTTTGCTGTTTTTGAGCGTGTTGCTTTGAGGTTAATATTGAAACATTTCGCGAAGTTATGATAATTATTACCAGAACCAATAAGTAAGTTGAAATGGAAGGAGCGTGTACGGTATAAATTGCATTATTGCAACCTTTATGCGTCTTGATCATTAAGACGCAAAGAACAAGAACTTTGAAAATAAAAACAGATTGAAAATTAAATAAAATGAAGCAGAATCATAGTTGTGTGTGTGTCTGTGTTAGTGTGTGTAAAATGTGTGTTATTGTGTGTTAGTGTTATTGTGTGTTAGTGTGTGTGTTAGTGTGTGTTAGTGTGTGTTAGTGTGTGTTAGTGTGATTGTGTTAGTGTGTGTGTGTGCTAGTGTGTGTAAAATGTGTGTTAGTGTGTGTTAGTGTGTTTGTTAGTGTGTGTCTGTGTTAGTGTGTGTCTGTGTTAGTGTGTGTCTGTGTTAGTGTGTGTTTGTATTAGTGTGTGTGAGTGTGTGTTATTGTGTGTTAGTGTGTGTCTGTGTTGGTGTGTGTTAGTGTGTCTGGGTGTGTTTGTGTTAGGGTGTGTTAGTGTGCTTTTTAATTAGATATGCATTACGAGCATGACAAGACATTGTGTTAATTATAATACGACCGTGTTATTGCTCCGCTCCACTGAAATAGCACACGCACACACACACACACATACACACACAAATATACACATATACACACATACACACACAGACATACAAACAGTTGTTATCAGATGACAGCATAGGAACAAAGATATTGCATGTTGTCATAGGTCTTCATGTGTGTGTGTGTGTGTGTGTGTGTGTGTGTGTGTGTGTGTGTGTGTGTGTGTGTGTGTGTGTGTGTGTGTGTGTGTGTGTGTGTGTGTGTTCTGGCATGTTCTTATTTAGCTCATCTCATAAATCGCGATGCAACAATGCATATATTGGCTGTTTTGGCTCTGATTAATATCATGCTATATTGCCTTTTGATTACAAGTCAATCGATAAGTTGCATATATAAACAATCAAAACATGTGATGGAAATATTTCGGCAAAAATTGGAATATAATTTTTGCTAAAATTATCGATATATAAATATATATCAATACAGCTACAATATTTTCATGTGTTGACTGTTTTGGACTTAAATTAAGCCCCATTAAGAATAGTAGGTCTTGTCACTTTTTCAACCGACAATAAAGTCTAAACAAATTGTTCTAGCCAATTTAAGGAGAGTTCGCACTTCTACACAAGTTAACGCTGCTGTGAACTCGTTTGAAGTGTATGTGTGTGTGTGTGTGTGTATGTGTGTGTGTGTGTGTGTGTGTGTTCATCAGCAATTGATCATATCATATAACAGTGGTTCCCAACCATTTTCTACTTGTTATCCAATTTTACATGCCACATTAATCATGTCACCTCTTTCAAAAAAAGCTGCCAACAATAATATATATATGACTAAACTGTTAAAATACCACAGATGTCTGTCATACTACTGATTGTATGTCATGCCACTCATACTCACAATTCTACACATTGCCTTCCATACCGCCGAACATTTGCTGAATTATTGGCGATTGTGACCTTGTGGTTATATTTAATTATGTGTTGGTATTATGCAAAAACAACTCAATTTTATCACATGCACATGCTTCAGTGCCGGCGCTAAGGGAGGCTTGGAGAAGCTGAAACCGTCCAAAAATTTGCCAAGGTCCCTCTCCCCCGATATATCCCCAAATCCTCATCATGGACATTTCGAGTGTAGCTGTTCACGTTTCACCAGGACCCGACATATTTACTCTGAACTCCCCATCAGAAGAATCCTGGCGCCTCCACTGATATAATCAAGATTAATTGTTCGCAAACCATTTCTCCACAGTCTGCGTTTTGCTATCAGTCTTCTGAGAACGAGCAAAATTCATTGTCAGCAAAATTCGTTCATTCGTTCTGAGATTCGCTCACAACCTGACATCCACGCATTGGTTGTGAGCGAGCAATCACAGCAGAACGGCAATGAGGTCGTTTCAAGTAGCCTCTGCAATCTACTCAAACAAAACAAACTGCTTTTTGCATTCGCTGCAATATTACGCGTCTGAAATTGCATATATATGTGTGTATGTATGTGTGTATGTATGTGTGTGTGTCTAGACATACAGCTGCTGTATAAAGCTACTCATATATTTATGAAGGCAGACAGAATGGCTGTGTTACGACACATCGCTTTATTTCTAGCTGCGTGTGTATGTATGTGTGTGTGTGTGTGTGTGTGTGTGTGTGTGTGTGTGTGTGTGTGTGTGTGTGTGTGTGTGTGTGTGTGTGTGTGTGTGTGTTCGTTGCACGCGATGCCTGTTTTGTGGCGATTCTCTGAGATGGCCCAGAACACAAGCGTCAAAGAATCACTCGTAAAAAGAACCGAAATTCTCGTGAAAAAATGTGTTAGACAGCGATTTCCAAGCGTTCATTTTATTTGGGCTCAAGAAGCTCAGACAGTGGCGACACCAGGATTTTTCCGATGAGGGGGCTGAGGGGGGGGGTGGGAAGAAAAAGTTTGGGAAAAGTTTAAAAAAGGAAAACGTTGTGGGGGTTAAAGAAAAAGTTGTGGGGGCATGGTGAAACATGAAAAGCTACATTCGAACGCTGACTACATAATATTATAATAATGGACTGGGGCACACTGATTGAATCATCGAAATTGAACCATAATTACAGGACTTCATTTACAGTGGTAAGAATATGTAATGTCCATGATTAATATTTTTGGGGGGCTTGGCATATTTATGGGGGGTCCAGCCCCACAAGACCCCCTTGGCGCCCCCACTGAGCTCAGATATAATAAAACCATTAAATTAATAATTTTAATGAAAATAATTTGGTGAATTTTCATACGCAAGCTTGGAAAATGAAGATAAAATAAAACAGTATATTATGAAGGCATAAGCCCTCATTTATATGACATGAATGAGCCATTTCAATCATCTGAAAATTTGGTGGCTCCATATAATTGTTTGCTTATCAAGTTCAATTCGGAGATGAGTTTTGCTCGTTGACCCATGCATACGCAAGCCCTAACAGTAGCGAATTTAAAAAAGAACAACGATATATTGCCGCGAGCTGTTCTTGATCATGGATGAACTACACAAGGATATTGCAACTAACTTGTATTGACAACACACAATATTCTACATATCTACGCATCTTCCCCAAGAACGGCTGGTATTTACACAAGAAACTGTAGGACGAACGACAGAAGGCCGATCAGTTGAACGCTCGTATCATAGTCGCGTGCATCTGATACTCCGCGCTGATCATCATGCATTAATACAGCGCTGGAGATGGCGCTAGTTAGGCGAGGACGAGGACGGTGTAGATGGAGCTGACTTGGTCGCACCGATTTGCGACTGATACCACCGACAATTGTCGTCCAGCTGGTCTAGAATAGGCTGCAAGTGCGCCGGTGTCAGTAGCTGCGCGAGTGCCTGAAACAGCGGCCGCACAATGTACTGGATGAAGCCTACCTGAGCGCGTGCCGGATCTAGTGTGCTGCGATCGCACATTGGCGTCACATCGAGTCCCAGTTGACGCTCGCGGTCTCCCTGCCGGAACATCTCGTTCATGATACGCTCGCTCCACTGACGACATAGCTGCAGCGGCCGGCTCGGGTTGCCCACGTCGACACAGTGCAGCAGCAGCTTGAGCAGACGCATTCGCTCGCCGGCGTCGGCCAGAACTTCATCCAGCTGCGAGTCTCCGCCGCTCTCCGTCGACCCAACCGACTGACGCCGCTGTTCGACCATGGAGCGCAGCTCGGCCACAAGTCCAATGTGACGCGCCATGTCGGTGGCCAGCACCAGCTCGATGGTGTTGCGTCGCACACTGGTCATCTGCGCGCGCTCCAGTGTGGCGAACATGTTGCAGCCGGGCGCGCGCAACAGCGAGAACGCCACCGACAAGTGGTGGTTCTCGAGCGGCGAGCTGTCGTTGTACACGAGCGCCAGGTGCGACGCCGTTGTCACCAGAAACTGGTTCGACACGCCCAAGTGGTCGACGTCGTGTATGGCCGCCGCCCACAGCACCGTCAGCTGTTCCAGCGGCGAGAAGCTGGCGGCCAGCGGTGGCAGTGTTAGCAACACGTGCAACGCCTGCACCAAATCGGCCGCGTGGATGACGTTGTGGTAGCTGACATCGGTGCGATAGTTGTCCTCCAGCGTCATCATGTAGGAGAGCAGCGCGCGCTCACACATATTGAAGGCGGCAATCAGGTTTCGCTGGCGCAGTACGCAGTACATGACGCAGGTGAGCGGCCGACCTTCCGTCAATGCGTCGACGGCGAACACGTCGAACTGCCAGCTGTCCAACTGATCGATGAGGGCCTCCAGTCGTTTTTGGTCGGCGGTGACGGCTCCGAACCTCGGCAGAGGCTGATCAGCCGCCGGCGACGATATGTGTCCCAGCGAGCGACCCAGCATCCGACCGATACTATTGGCTGCCATGGTGGAGCGGCGCGCCGGACTCGACACCGAGGTGGCAGCAGAGGTCGGACTGGGTGTAGTCGGGGTGACAGTCGAGGTCGGGTTAGTGGTCGGGTCAGGAGTATGTGTGGGCGACGAGGCGACGCCTTGTCTCTCCCTGTCGGCTTCCAGATAGAACGAGAACAGTGTGTTGCGGATGAACTGGGTGACTTCGCGGTCGTCATCCCGCTGCTCCGATACTAGGTCCAATTCCTCGTCCATCATTTTCTGCAGCATCAGTCGAGACATGTCCGACATGTACCGTTCTGACTTGAATGTCTCCAGTCGACTCACACAATTCTGTATTTCGTCCAGACACAATTGCATCGTGTCGAGGGCGGTGGAAGCTTCATTATTCCGGTGGTCGCCGTCCGTCAACTGGCAGTGAACGTCCGTCAATTGATGATGCACCTCACGCAGTCGCTGCCCCACTCTTGAAATATTCAGCGACGAGGCCACTTCCGACGCTGGCCCGACGCACGAGTTGGCACGACGACCGCCACGAAAATCACAAGCTTCGTTGAAGCTCACCGATCCGGGACGTTGCGCACGACTCTCACTGACACCCGGAGTCGAAGCCATTACAAATGCGGAGAATACGAATAACGACAAACAATTAGCAAATATAGAAAGTTAGATTGGTTAAATGAAATATACTCGTCAAAATTATACTCGTAAGCAGTTGTTATTTAAATCGCATATTTCCAGAAAATACGTTGAATCTCGTGATGCTCTATTTAAGGCATCCGCCGTGCACTATGAAATTTTAACAGTGGCGTCTCCAGGATTTTTCCGGTGGGATACTAAAAGGAGACTAAGGAAAATATTCAGGGGCTTGGCGGTACATGAGAAAATACACTCGAAATGTTCATTTTCTTAATCGCTCGAACGAAATGCTCGGATTTTTTGGTGGACTCAGGGGCTTGGCATATTGGGGGGTTAAGCCCCTCCAAGCCCCCCTTGGCACCGTCACTAATGTCCTCTCATTACAAGATTGTTGGAATTGCCTGGGATATTTAATCTAGTATGTTCAAGCACAGCTCGCAGGAATATAGCGCTGTTTTTTGCAAATTTCCTACTGTTCTTTCACATAGACTTAATGATGATAATTTTGGATTATACCGCACCAACGGAGAACCTTGTGAGAGAAAGTTAATCACGATACTACAAAGCTTCTATTGGTTCTGCGATGAAATGGCTGGTGACTGTATGCTCAATTATATTTACTCAACAAGCTTACCATCTTTGGTTGCGATTGATGGCTGAGTGTAATTCGTTGTCCAGTTGTAGCGTGCATCTCCAAGAGGTAGTGTTTCGCCGTATCGCATTATGTCCGCTTTACTGCGCCTCCAAATTGACTGCAACCAAACGGGCTATTTTCGTGCACAATGGCGGCTTGGATAGCTGGAATGAGCGAAAACACACACACACACACACACACACACACACACACACACACACACTCACAAACACAGAGAAGACGTATGAATGAGGCCGGCCTCGAAGCAACAGATATAAAACAAACTGTCATGTCGGCTTTGAGAAAGAATGGCCGCGGAATATGTGATAAGACATATGGAAAGGCTGGGGTCGACTGATTCCAGTGGCAGATGTCTTATGCGATGACAGCTCACTCAACGTTACAGTACGATTTGTAGCTGCTGTCTTAAAGAACGTAATTAGATTCATTTTTTCCATCGCAAGATCCTTGTGTAATGATGTTATACAACCCTAAATATTCGAATATATAACTGGTTTGATGAGCATTAAATCGGTCTGTTGAATTACGCACAACTTTAATTGTCTAAAATCTATATAAAAATAACATTTTGCAACATACCGTAAATTTTGGCTTATTCAAAGATTTATGCCCACTGTATTTTGATGCATAAATTAGAAATGATAATTAAATTAACAAATAATTAAAATAGATTAAATTAACAAATAATTAAAATAGATTAAATTAACATATAATTTAAGTAAACATATGAAAAAAAATTCAACTAGCATATTATTACATTGAATTGCATCAAATTTATATAAAATAAAATAATAAATTCCTAAATTAACTTAACATATATTTAAATTAAATTAATTTACAAATAATTAAATTACTGTATACCAGTAACTCATCCATTAACACAATAATAGAATAGTGTCAAAAACGTCACTCGTTTTTGGATGCATTTCCCCTAGAGGACCTTCTCGTTTCAGCTACGTTTTTCAGTTTTCCTGTCTGTTGCTTGGAAATATCACGTGTAGCGTGCAATATCCTCCTCTGTGATCAACGCTTAGGCATTTCAGCCACCATCAAGCACAATAATCACCACTGCGCCAGTCGTAAATGTGGGCTACTTGGTCTCTGCGTACTTTCGGTCAATTCAGACTGTGCTGGAAGCTAGGGTTGAGATCGTTACACGGTCTATGGTCGTGTTTTGACTGTGCGGCTACCGTGTGTACATTGTGTTGCATATGCAATGCTGTTTTATCTACACCATCAGTATCTAAACAGCGCCACAGCTACCGCCACACTCATTCACACAATGGCTCACCAAGACATCCGGACACACACACACACACACATCCGGACACACACACACACGCACACACACACACACAATAATACAATTCGTACACGTTAGCACAGATTATCAAGAGAGACAAGAGAAGAGTTGCATACGCACACAGAAAATAAGTCGTACTCGTGCAAACGCAGCAAAATGAATGTCATAGAATCTAATACAAAAACACATTCAGCTATATATATATATATATATATATATATATATAGCATATACAGCATATACAGCATATACAGCATATATACAGCACTAATCTTGTTCTCTCTACATTCGTTTTTGTTGGTTACCAGTGTTCATGTATGATGTGATGTATGATGTGATGTATGTTACTGTGTAAGGTATTTCTTTTGCTGTTTATACCCGTTTTTCTCTTTTTCATAATGTGTGTTATTTTTGCTGGCTCGTTTATTTTCCATCTATGAGCTAATACTCCTTTATATTGTTCGCACCGGTTTATCTCTTTTACGCGCCTCTGCTCTACTTGGCGCTATATCAAATACATGTTTGTTTGTTTGTTTGTTGATATATATATATGAAATCCACAGCAATCTGGGCACCGTTGTGCTGGTACTCAATGAACAACTCAGTGTGTTGTCTCCTGAGCACAGAAAAATCGTGCGAATCATAGAAAAATAAAATAAATGTTATATAATATAATATATGTGTATATATTAGTATATAGTAGATCCTTTATTTGAACGGCACCTTGGAGGAAGAATTGAAAGATAGAACGATATCCTCTAACTGAACGACACTGATTAATATTTTGACAATAGCTATTAGTGACTGATTATTACTAGTGAATTTGTGATTAATTATCAGTAATCACTCTGTAGTTGTGTCTTGTGTTAAAGAAATATTCGTACGTTACGTGATTTTTTTATCCATAAAATATACCGTATCCTCTCAAAATTCTGACCAGATAGTGGAAAAATAGAGCGGTACTCTCTAATGGAACGGCACTTCGGGAAAAGGTTTGAAAAATAGAACGGCATGCGGCTCAAATAGAGGTTGTATGGTAAATATCCTACGTTCCACCCACCATTGTCCTATATAAATTGTCAGCACATTTTACAATTCCCCATCAAATTGTCTAGCATTGCCGAATGATGGAGATAGTGAACTTCGTAACGTTACGCCAACACAACATCGGTCCATGGGTCTTAGAAGACTCGACCAACCACTCACAACAAACATCAAGAGACAACGCAAACGAGCCTTGTCAACTGCGAATGAGCCATCAATTTCAACCTCGTTTGTTTCGAGAGAATATATGCGTGTATGAGTGAATGTATATATATTTATATGTGTGTGTGTATGTCTACATTCATATATATATGTGTATTGCAGGAAATTATTGGCGGCAGCAGTGCGCGCCAACATTCACGAACATTTTCAGTGGGTGGCCAGCGACTCGTGGGGTGCCAAGTGGCACCCTGTCAGGCACCAGGAGG
Source organism: Sacculina carcini (assembly GCA_916048095.2). Taxonomy (NCBI): domain Eukaryota; kingdom Metazoa; phylum Arthropoda; class Thecostraca; family Sacculinidae; genus Sacculina; species Sacculina carcini. The sequence continues at coordinate 1,044,923 of OU696576.1, read as the reverse complement.
ATGTCGCCCTGGGGGCCATCACCATACTCCCTCAGCGAGGCCTCATCTCAGGTTATTCACCCTCACACAACTCGCCATCCAGTGGCGTAGCTAGGATATCTACCGCACGGGGCGGTAAATTTCTTGCTAACCCCATCATGCATGTTTGTGGGTCATTTAGCCGCAAGAGACTGTGCGTTTCAACACGACTGTAATAGGGAATTAGCAAGTCCATATGTCGGTATAGCTGAAAACACGAACCTCTTATAATAGTGCATGTTTCCAGTCATCTAATTGGATAATATAATTATTTTAAATCGACCTTGTCTTCATTCAGTTATTTGATATTGAAACAGCAAATATAAAATAGTATATACAGAAATGCCACCCAGATATAGCGATAATACATCGTCGACAGCAACTGTTGTGCCACCCTCTAAAACAGTGGTTCTTAACCTTTCTTCTCTGATTCCCCACTTCTTAATGATCCATCTCCTTATTGCCCAAAACAGCGCTGATAAATACAATAAATTCAGTTTTTATAACAAAGTGAAAGTCAAGATGTCATTAGAAACAAAATTTATCGAATTTGAATTGATAAAACACACATATTTGTCCTGTTCTGTCCGACGTTTAGCTTCACACTTGGCAACTCTTCCATTCGGACCGCTATGGACCCCTATACTTCACCATTGTTACAATCACTCTCCCATTCGTACACACACATAGACACACACACACACTCACACACACACACACACACACACACACACACACACACACACACACACACACACACACACACACACACACACACACACACACACACACACACACACACACATTACATTACATTTACATTAGGTAAGTATTTATATAGCGCCCTACACCTAGAGGGTCTCTAGGGCGCTGCACACGCACACACACACACACACAAACAGACACACTTACACACACACACATAGCCACACACAAACAGAAAGTGAAAGGTAAAGAAAGAAGAGAGATAATTTACACCTTATAATCATCACTAATATAGACAGTGTTCTCTAGAGTATAATACGATTTCACCATGAAGAATTTCTTTGAGTGTTTTTTGAAAACAGGGACAGAATTGATAGAACGTAGTGTTGGGGAGAGCTTATTGTAAATACGGGGTCCTAAGATAGAGAAACAACGATTATAGTGACACACACAGACACACGCAGACACAAACCAGCGGCGGCGCCAGGATTTTTCCGATGGGGGCTTGGCGAAACATAAAGAGCTACACTTAAACGCTGACTATATAATATTATAATAAGGGACTGGGGCACACTGTTTCAGTCCTCGAACATAAACCATAATTGAAGGGCATTATAAATTGAACGAAACGAAGTGAATACCATAGGATAGAACATATAATGGCACATTGACACACATGAAAACGTCGTTACAGTAACAAATAAATAATTACTGTAAGACAAATAAGATTACTGTATGACAACAAAGTTTTGTTTTCAGTGGTAAGAAATTGTGATACCCATGATTATGATTTTTGGGGGGCTTAGGGGGCCACTGACACACACATACCGTATTTGCCGGTGTATAAGTCGACCTTTTCGATCAAAAATCGACCGAAAAAAATCGACTTCGACTTATACACCGAGTAATAAGATTGATCATAAAATATACCACTTTCTAAGAGTGTTCATTAATGTTAGTCTCTCTCGGCGCGTAATATCACAGGGTTATAATGTAAATAATATTTAAAATGGCGTATTGATCGCTCGCTACAAACTCGCGAATTTGATCACATTTCGCCCAAAAAAATTCGCATATTTCTGATTGAATTTTAAAGTTTATTATAATGAAACAATTAAGCTCGATTTATACAAAGCATATATCATAATATTGTAAATTTCCGTCGAATTTTAGGGGGTCGACATATACAACGAGTCGACTTATACACCTGTAACGTGTGTATTGCACGACTGACTGCCTGACTGCCGCAAGGCCATGGCTCACCATCTGTGGCGCCCTCTACATTGAACACATTGAACACATTGTGCATACACTGAACATACGCGTACGCCACATCTCCCTTCCTCACGAACACAAACATATACGAGAAAAAAAACAACGAAAATTCACTGAACATAATCCGCCAGGTACGCTGGAGGACGCCGCTCGCGGGTGGATCGGCGCAGCGGCGGCGACACAGAACTAGCAGCATCCGCATCAGGAGGGTTGACAGAATGGACTGGTGGCGGAGCGGGTGAGGTAGGAGGAGGTGAGGTGACAATCAGTGGAGGAGTCTCCCCTGTAGCCAATAGTTGTTGCCGGTTGCGTCGGTACCGAGTACCATTCAACTCCACAATATAAGACCGAAAAGGCAAAACTCTGACGCATACGCCCGGCGACCATAGCTTGGACCCTGGCAGGCGCATTCTTACAGCTGAACCAACCGCTATTGGTGGTAGAGGACGAACACCAGGACTGGCATCATGAACGATCTGCTGACGAACTCGCTGACGATGCAAACGTTCCTGAACGCCATCCGCCGGCGTGGGCAAGAGCGCCTGCCGACGCACAGGTAAAGTAGTGCGGCATTGACGTCCAAAGAGTATCTGAGACGGTGAATAACGGGTGCCTTCGCTAGGAGTATTCCTCCACATCATTAACGCCCAGAAAGGATTTTCGTTCGCCGAAGCGGCCTTCTTGAATATCGTCTTGACAGTACGAACCGCGTTCTCAGCTTTGCCGTTAGACTGAGGATATCTGGGACTAGAGGTGATATGAACAACGTCCGCAGATCGAGTGAATCGGCGAAACTCCTCAGAGGCAAATTGAGGACCGTTATCGGTGACTAAAACTTCTGGTATTCCATGACGCGCAAACTGAACCAGCAAGCAATTGACAACAGAAGCAGTTGTCACCTGAAGAAGACGATCAACTTCCACGTAGTTGCTAAAATAGTCGACCACTACCAAGTAGTGGCGACCTGCAAATTCGAACAGATCAGCAGCGAGTTTTTGCCAGGGGCGTTCCGGCAACTCGTGAGACAACAGTGGTTCTGCCGATTGGCTTGGACGATGCGCCAAACATATAGGACAGCGGGAAATCATGTCTTTAATTGCCGACGACATCCCTGGCCAAAAAATATTTTCGCGAGCAATTCGCAGCACCGACAGCATTCCAATGTGAGATCTGTGTAAACGCGAAAGAACATCTTTGCGGAGGGATGGCGGAACAACCAAACTACCAGATTTGAAAACTAATCCGTCTTGAGTGGTCAACTCATCGCGGAAAGGCCAATAGACACTAACACCAAAAGCTAACCTAGAGCGACTATCTGGCCAACCATCACGAATATAGGACATCACGTGCTGCAGCTGAACGTCATCAGCAGTAGCCTGCTTGAAAACAGCTAGCCGCTCAGGAGAAGCGGCGAGGCCCGAACTGAGATGAATAGTTTCCAGTTCGACAGCGTGAACACACCTGACGAGTGGTGCCGCAGTTAGCGTGGAATGAACACGACTGAGTGCATCGGCCACCGGCACCTGAGTACCTGGGCGGTACTCAAGTGTGTAATCGTAGCGCTGAAGCCCGAGAAACATCCGCTGTAAACGAAGAGGCACATCACACAACGACTTATTGCGGATAGCTACCAGTGGCTTATGGTCGGTATGAACGGTGACCGGGCGGCCATATACAAATTGATCCAAACGGTTCATTACAAACGAAACTGCTAACAGCTCCTTCTCAATCTGTGAGTAAGAACGCTCCGTAGCAGTTAGCGATCGTGAACAATAAATCACCGGCTGGCCGTTTTGCAGCAGAACACCGCCCAGTCCAGTACTGGAAGCGTCACATTGAACAACTGCAGGCAAGGACGGGCTGTAATAAGCCAGCACAGGAGCAGTTACTAACTTGTTCTTAACAACGTCAAAAGCCTGCTGGCACGCTGTACTCCAGTGCCAAGCATACTTTTCACACGTGAGCTGATGAAGAGGAGACAAAATGGTCGAAACATTCGGAATGTAACGCGACAGATAGGCTACCATGCCGAGAAATCGTTTGAGTTCAGATTTGTTTGCAGGACAGGGGTACTGAGTGACAGCTTCGACTTTGTTCGTGCTTGGTCGCATACCGGAACTGTCAAACAAATGACCCATCCACATAATTTTTGGCACTCGAAACCGGAATTTACTCCCATTTAGCCGTAGATTTCGGGAACGAGCACGCTTCAAAAACGCCAGAAGATTGGCTTCGTGGTCAGCCAAAGCAGCTTGATAAGAGTTTCCCTTACCGCAAACCAAAAAATCGTCAGCAATGACCTCGACACCACGCAAATCATCCACCATCTCATGCATGATTCGCTGCCAAATCTCTGGCGCGCAAGAAGTGCCATACGGCAAACGAAGCCATCGATACCGACCGAACGGAGTATGAAAACAACAGAGGCGAGACGACGCATCCGACAATCCGACTTGCAAAAATGCTGACTTAGCATCCAACAGCGAGAACACTCGAGAGCCGGAAATACGATATGAAACATCATCGACAGTAGGTGTGGGGTAATGCTCCCGAAGAATTGCTTTATTTAACGACCGGGGGTCCAAACACAACCGAATATCACCGGATGGCTTTGACACAATCACTAAATTGGACACCCACTCTGTGGGTTCGACAACCCTTTTAATTACACCCTGGCGTTCCAGAGTGTCAAGTTTTTCATGCAGTTTGTCACGAAGGTGAATGCGTATTCTGCGCGGAGGTTCCACCACTGGTGGAACGCTGGAGTCGACACGGATCTCATAGTCCTGGCAAACTAGACCAACTGTATTATCCCCAAAAACATCAGCAAACTCAGCGACAACAGCATCCCGATCAGAAAGAGAAGAACGTGGGGAGCCAACAGAGTCAGCGGCAGCAGGAGTGCAGGAAGGATCGGGAACATAATCCAGCGGGTCACAATCGAGCAGGGTGATGAGTCCTAACGAAACAGACGAACGCAAGCTCAGCACCGGAAACACTAACATATCTACCAGATGACACATGACAGAATGCAGACGGGAATTGCGCACATTTTTAAAAGACACACAAACTTTACCTACTGTCGGAACCACATCACCATTATACATACGTAAAACAGTATGACAGGGGCGCACTGATGTACGCTCAACATCGCCAGTGACACGAACATAATCACTCAAAGATAAAACATTAGATTCAGATCCCGAATCTATAAGAAACTTAACGCAGTTACCGTCAAGCGTGTACAAAGTTTTAAATGCTTTGCTGCTGCGAGAATTGCGGTCTTCTGCAACATTGAACGCATCAGCAGAATCAAGCGTACCAGTCTGCAGTGCAGCATACCCAATTGCGCTCGTATCCAATTGCACCTCGCCAGCATTGTCAGCTTGCACGGACAGCACACGACGGTCGGACGACCGGGCCCAGCCCCCACGACCCCCGGCAGCGGGGCGCCCTGTCGACGACGGCGCGTGCACCGGCCGCTGCGCAGTAGTACGTGCAGCGGCGGACCCAGGACACTCCACACTGCCGGCAAAATGATGACGGCGATCACACACCCGGCAAGAACGGTTCCACGCCGGACAGGCAGAGCGGCGCATCTCGTGGTGACGTGAACAGAACCGACAGGGCCGCACCTCAGCTGTCGGGGTCGAACGAGCGCCGGTACGCACACCCAGTGAAGACGGCGACAAACGGCACAAATCGGCAGCAGGAGAATCCATATTGGCCATAATACTCTGTCCCCGACGGGCAGTTTCCTCAGCCAGAGCCGTCTGTAATGCCACATCCAACGAAAGAGTTGGTACCTTCAACAACGTCTGCTGGGTAGACTTGTCCAAGATACCCATAACGAGACGGTCACGGAGCATGCCGTCACGATCAGTAAAATCACAGGACGCAGACAGAGCGCGCAGAGAAGCAACAAATGTCGCCACACTCTCTCCCGGCTGTTGACTGCGCTGGTAAAAATGGAACCGCTCCATCACAACGTTCTGCTGCGGCGAACAATATTTCTCGAAATAATCAAGTAGAGCAGGAAGACCATCTGCCTCTGTCCACGCGAAGTGAGTGGCCACTTCTTGAGCCTCACGACCGGCGCAATTAAAGAAGGTTCCCACCTGAACCGACACGGGTTTGTCCGACAGCTCTTTAGCAGCAGCGAAATATTGCCAGTCACGATGCCACACACGCCAGGTAGTGGCCAGCGAAGCAGAATGAAAATCCAATTCAGGGGGCTGGCGACACGACATCGCGCCAGAAGGAGTATACAGTCACGGGTTCAGAGCTTCTGACACCATGTAACGTGTGTATTGCACGACTGACTGCCTGACTGCCGCAAGGCCATGGCTCACCATCTGTGGCGCCCTCTACATTGAACACATTGAACACATTGTGCATACACTGAACATACGCGTACGCCACAACACCGGCAAATACGGTAGTTAGATTCGATGTCAGTATATGGTAGTCTGGTGTGGAAACTGCCAGCTATCTCTAATTGTTTATTGGACATAGGCAGTGTGGGCAGATGTCAGCTGTATTGGGCCATTGTGAGGCGTAATTTCACGCCTGACAAACGGCAGTTGTATCCGAGCTAATTTGGCATACGTCTGTCTGTCTGGACTGCACTCAATTCATCTGCTGTCATACTAGCCTCAGTCAGAGCCAGGAGACAAAACACGCGAATTCTCACAAGACTAATGATCTGAGTCGAAGCAAGGCCTTATAGACAACTTCCCCTGAAGGCAATAACCGGGGCCCCGTTATAAATAAAACATCATTATAATAGAAGTCCGACTTTGGCAAAATGCAGTTACGATCAGCTCCTCGGTGTTCTGGGGACTTGGGGTATTTTCATGCGCTACTTTATGATGCATGCGTGAGGCAACGGGAGCCTCAACACTCGGGCCCCTCCTGCCGGGGGGTTCGGGGGCGGTTGCTACAGTTCTGCTAATGATTGGGCTTTGACAACGTTTTCCACAACCAATTTTCATTTGTGTATTATGCAGATTTTGACTCCTACTTCAAATCGCTTCGGCCATGGATGAGCGAAACGGACTGCATTGAATCTGCAGATAGCAAAGAAATGGATACATCAGAATCGTCACAGGGAACAATGGTGAACTGCAGGAATGTCTGGTTCAGGGAATTCTGGTCTCAGGCGTTCAACTGTTCGTTTCATGGAGACCCCGACAGCCACACCTTGTGTACAGGACAGGAACAGCTGTCCAACAAGTACCAACAAGAAGGATTGGTACCATTTGTGGGTGCGTTTTTGTGTACACACAAAAATGAACCTTCATAGAATAGAATTCCAACGAAATCTTTCTCAGAATATACTTTTCAAATGCGCACAAGCTATTAACATAAAATTGCTCTCCGAAAAAATAGTAATTGAAAATTCATACGGTATTCGCATACCAGAATTGTTGCGTTCTACTAATTACGTCCATGAAATGACACCTACACACAAGCACACACATACAGATGTACACATAAATTAATTGCTTTATTGTATTAGTTGCCCAGTTGAAATTATATCCTAGCACAGCGCGTACAGTGTTGTTAATGAGTTTATCTATATAGATTGATACTGACTGATCTGTAGTCTGCCCAGACTGTATTTGAGAATGATTGAATAATTGCATCCACAGCTGTAATGTCTTGTGTTATTGTGCAGTTATTCACGCTAGCTCTCACACACACACACACACACACACACACACACACACACACACACACACACACACACACACACACACACACACACACACACACACACACACACACACACACACACACACACACATCAGAGAGCTTTGTTTCCATGTCGATCTTGACTAATCAATGCGTTACAATCAGATTCAATTTGATTGAATCCGATGTTGGTGATGAGAATAATCTTACTTGCCCGTAAATTAACACAAACACACACACATACACACAAACACACACACACACACACACTCCCACTCGCATATTCAATTCCTTTCAAGTCATTGTTAACCATGTAGTCAATTGGTATTCAAGCCACATATTCGCCTACACAATCAACCTCCATACCATAGCAGGCATGTGATATGGATATTATACGCGTCAGAGTCCAAATGGACTGGGAGTATATGAAGCCCATATTAGCTGAATTCTATAAGGATTGATATAATTTCAATGTTTGGGAAAATTTCACAATTGGTTGAGATTTTCAGTGAATATAGAATTAACTTTAATTTATATTGAATCAAACGAATATTTCCAAATGCTTATACATTTCATCCTACACAAACTGAAGCATTATCTTGTGGTATTGTTTACGCACTCGCTAATAAAGCACATTCTTCAGTTTTTTCTGTAAAATTTGGTATTTTTCGTGTGATACACATACACTCCAAAACGACATTTATCTCGCGCACTCTCAAATATAGTCGCTTACCTTGTTGGTGAATAAAACATGTTAAAACCGAAATAATACGATTTGTTTGCTCAAGTTTATGCAAATTTAGTCCAAATTGTTTTTTATTATTTATTCTTTGTAATTAAACAAAATATTTCATTAACAAAAACGCTTTCAATAATTTGTCATTCCAGTTATTTCTGTTAATTCAGTTAATATCAGTTTTAGAGCACGACAAATCAACGGAATCTTATGTTTCCAATTTGCAGTACTTTACTGCACTGAGTACCAGTGGTATCTGCGGTACTGCTTCACTGTGTGCTTCTCTATTTCTGCTTGCAGTTGACGCTGTCTACGCGTTTGCCCACGCACTTCATGAAATGTTGGAACAGCTATGTGGCTCAGTGCATATGTGCCCGGCAGTTCAACCTGTACCTTCTGGCCAGCATTTGCTCATGTTTCTTCGCAATGTATCGTTCGTAGGTGAGGTAGAATTGCTGCTGGCTTGTGATTTGGCTTCAAGTTCAATTGCGTTATTAAATTAGTCTAAGTAAATGGTAACTATAGTTGTGGAATCATGAATTATATCGTGTGATTTGCCTTCGGTGTTCTGATTTAATCAATTTCCAAACCAGGGTCACTATTAAGCCTAGGATAACCATATGTCTATATTAAAAATCAATATGTTATATTGTTTAAACATTCTAAAATTATTTGTTTATTCATTTTCTTTCAGGAGTTATTTTGTATGTCATATATCATATCATATCATGTATTTGTCACCAACGTATTTGTATTTGTATTTCGTATCATGTATTTGTCACGTGTGTAGCATTTAACAGCGTATTTGTGGGAAATATCAGGTTATATATTTACACTGTCTGTTTACAGATGATATAAAATAATATGTAAATAAATTTATTACAATGTGAGTTTGGTTAATTTTTTTTTATTCTTGTCTTATTTTATAATAATTTTTATAATATTCTTGTACAAATATGGAAAAAGACAACGTTTTTATCGTATATTTTGCAATTCATTATTTGTCTTGCATGTGAAAAAATATTATTACTAAATCTGTCAAATTCTCATGATATACTGCTGAATTGTTAGTATTATTAAATGCCAAAATGTATAAAAATCGTATTAATGATAGCGCAAAACAAAAAAACAGATATATTTACAAGAAATTTACAAGAAATTTACAAAAAATTAATTAAAAAAGTTACAAGAAATGTAAAAAAAAATAAAAGAAATTTACAAGAAATTAAGGAGATTTCATTGGGTATCGTGAGCAATATCTTGTTGTCTTTAATATGAAATATATTAATAAGTACAAGTCAAGCGAGCTGTTGGAACAAAGCCAGTGTAATTTCAATTCCAAAACGAGGTAGATTTCTGCTAATGTAATATGGTAATTGCTGGATTAAAAAACAGCTGCGAGTGTAAATAAGAGAGAAGAATTATCGGAATTTCTTTCAGTAAAGCGGCTTAAAGTGTGCTGATATGAGTTTCATCTGACGAGCGAAATTAGAAATACCGACTCAGCTTCACAAGAGGATAATTGGCTGATTATATAGAAAGACGGACGAAATTAAAACTTCTCCACACAGTGCTGTGCCGTTTTCCATTATTTCCATAGGAAAATGCGTATTTTCATCACATAAAAACAAAAGCTAATGCGATTAAATCGGGCGACGTTCAGGAGTTTGATCCCGTCTACTGCATTTCTTCATTTCAATTAATACACGAATTATTGTTCTTTATCTCAGTGCTGCTGATTTGCTGAATTTTACAACGCAGACGAATTCGTAAATAATCCTTTAGAAATTTTCCTCTCGAAATTTGTTCGCTACATCTTTTGACTCTCATAAGTTATTAATATTATTAATCACAGGCAAATCCAGTAGCATGGGAAGAGTGCAAGCACTATTACCACCCTGCGGTGGTCCTATGTACCGGAAGCGCCCAAAACATGTAGTTCTTACTAGTTGTTCTTACTAGTTGTCTTCGCAGGAATGAGTCAGAGGCTCGTGACTCCCGCCTTCCAGTTGTCATATGTCTTCTTAAACAGTTGTGTCGTTGGCTGTTGTACTATGTCGCTTGGCAACCTATTCCATCTATCTACTGCCCTATTTGGGAAACTATATTTTTGGATGTCCTTTTTAATCCTGCGTTTTTGTAGGCCAAAACTGTGATTCCTATTAGATTTTGAGAATTGAAACAACTTCTGATTTTCCATTTTATCCTTCCCTGTAAGACATCTATAAACTATATCTATATCTATATGTAGTGAGTGTGTGTGTGAATATGTAGTGAGAGAGTGTGTTGTGAATATACTTTGACGTTTTCTTCATGGCTGTCTCTTATAGTTGCACGTGCCTTCGCCTTATTATATTGAAACTATATGTGAGGGATTTCATGTGCAAATATTTATTAAGATTAAGGAATATTAGGAAGAGTTTATGTTAGTGTATTCAGATAAGCATTGAAGATCATCATCATTGCATCGTCCTAATGCAACAGTACAATGCTTTTCATTTAGACTGATTAGTCTGTACTGACTGGAATTATTTTCTGCAACGATTCAATAAGATAGCACATTAACAGTAGCCGTCAAAAGTTTGGACGCCAAACACAAGAAACACAAGAACTTTACGAAACACAAACCAACCTCTATTGATACTCAAACAATACTTCACCTGAGAATTTCAAGTATCTTGGTAGAAGTCATCAATGAGCTCGCTGTCAATCAGAATTTTTCCCAAAAGTCGAAGGGGTCTTTTGCAAACAAAGAAAAATACGGTAGTGCGCATGTGATGTAAAAGCGAGGTTCTTCCATTTATGACCAATGTAATTATATCAATGTTATGACCATTGCAATGCTATCAATGTTATGAACATTGCAATTATATCAATGTTATGACCATTGCAATGCCCTTCAACATGTTGCGTCCAATATTTTTGGCTGCTGCTGCAGAGTACAAAACAGTTCGACACATTCCTTCACTTGTAACCATACAGTGCAAACACCTCACACATTGTGCAATGCACTTGGAGACATCAGAGGCGGCTTGATTATCGTGGCATTATGCGTGAATGTGTGTGTGTGTGTGTGTGTAAGTAAGTAAGTAAGCAAGTTTATTTGCCACAACAACATGCAAGAGATAAGATAAGACAGTTGAAAAAACAAAGACAAGTAGCACGAGTCGATCAAGCCTTAGCTGTTTAATGGACAAAACATTTCCAATGAATTGTGTGTGTACAATCACAACTATGAACACTTGAAAATCAAGTGAATAAGCAAACATATCAACATTGGCACAAATAGCTCTATGTGTGTGTGATAGAAACAACAAAATTCAATGTGATGATGACACAATATACAATAACACACACACACACACACACACACACATACACACATGTATAATGACATATCCCCGTAGATATACATATGTCTGCGTGTGTGTGTGTGTGTGTGTGTGTGTGTGGATGTGTGTTTGCCAAATCGAATAGGCAAACAAGATCGGCAAGTGAGGTTCGACAAGAACGGAGATGCCACCGGATTCTACAATATCTATCAGTTTCAGAAACGTCACAACCAATTCGACTACTACAAAATCGGAGAATGGATTGAAGGGTGAATATTGATAGATATTTTTTATATATATAGCGTCTTTGAGGAACATTTAAAGGTGATATTGAGCGTCTAGTGTGTCTTATCAATATTCAATGTGGTTTTGACATGGTTTTTACACATTTTAAAGTTTTTTCGCATATTTGCACTGGTTGAATTTTTTTAATGCAAATTTGCAAAAAAGTATGCGACAATTGCAACTCTTGTTAGCATATTTAAAAGAAATGCGACGATACTTCGGGAAAAACAACCCGGTAAAATGAGTTGCGTATTTATTTGCTTCATTTTCTATTTTATCGTTTATTTTCTCAAATAAAAAGCATGAGAAAATAAATTAAAACTGAATCCCTTGTTGAATTATCTCTACGTGTCCATACTCATCTATAACTATTGGTATTATTGATATTATTATTAATTATAAGCAAATACAGTAGTATAGGATGAGTGCAAGCACTATTACCACCCTGCGGTGGCCTCATATACTGGAAGCTAACCAAAAGATGTAGAAAGTTTGAGTAAAACAGACTAAGTTAGTGTAAATCCAAGCACAACCCAAATTAAAATATAATCATTCACAAAATATAATTTGTGTATAACTTGTAATTTGAAATTTAGGTAAAATATTTAAGCATGAGTGATATTTCTCCCTTGAAAATAAATTTTTTACCTAATATAAGTTCATTAGCGTCGTAGCAAAATTCTCTTAAATTTGACTTGCAAAGTTTTCATTTATTAATTTCTGTGCATATTTGTAGTCTCATGTAATTTTCACCTCGTATTGTACTTGTCATTCTCACATATATCTTCTCTATTCTCTCTCTCTTATATATCTCATGTCTCTTGTCATTCTTCTCTATATATTGCAAATTTTCTCAATGATAACATGATTCTGCATGTTTCACGAACATTCAACTAGAAGAGCATTATCAGCAACATTTAGGTGGAAGACAAAATCGCAGGTTGCAAATTGCAGCTTATCTGCAAAGTTGAAATAGACTCGGATGTTATCGGCAAACAGATCTCGAACAATTCGCTTAAGAGAACATACATTATTGTGGACAGGAAACGTTTTTTCTTCGCGATAGATGCATTTAACAGAATAATTTACACATGTTTTAATTTTGGCATTGATGATTTATTATATCAAATTGTGTTGAATTACTTAATTTAATGTTGATTATTTTCATTATGGTGAACTTTTGTATGGTATAAAATGATATTCATAAGTTGTCGGTAAAACATGCACACTCACACACACATTCAAACACACCTTCAAGCCCAACTAAATATTTATATATTTACTAATTTATACATCATATATTTATGAGGCATTCTGTAGTTTCAAGTGATTTTAGAGTGACGTTTATTTTGTTAATTTATTCAATTATATCTGTTGCCTAATAAATTTGTTGTATATTATGAATTTTTTAGAGTAGTTTTGATTTTGTTTCATCTCTTTTCATTCCATCTATTTCATTAATGATAATTGTATTATTAATACTAAAAAGAGTGTACAAAATATCAAACCAATTAAAATTTTATCGCACTCAAGTTTGGCCAATCTTCTGATAGAATATTAAAATGCTTATTCAATTTGGCAAAACTTCTCCGCAAAAGTTCTCCCAGATTTAATAAGCATTTTAATTACTACAAATGTTTCCAGTGGCAAGAAATGTTGTCGGAAGTTGTGATGAAATGTGAAGAAATATTGTCACGATGAAGAAGTGTCTTTGATGGCGTATTTGCTAGGTTAACAAACTGGTTGTTTTTTAACTCAAAGAAAATGTTGGGAATACAACAAGGTACAAGGTAGGGAATACCAGACGGCTAAAAAAACACCGTAGTTCATATTAAGTTAATAGTTTGCTGATAGTTTCCATATGATAAATATGTTAAAATAAAGATGTGTCATATTTATAATATAATTATATGAATTGTATTTTATATTTGTTGAGAATTGTTCAAGTGGAAAATGTTGCCCATATCGGCGCCGGCGTGTGCAAAATATGCTACGATCTGATATTTCCTCGTATAACTTGGTGATTTTAGAATATAAATAAATAATTTAATATCAGTTTTTCCATAAATATTCTGCATAAAAAATCGATTACATTTCATACAGGAAATACTTCTTCTTTTTCCCGTGTGTTAAATTCATACAATTCTGATTTTGAACAACATGATACACTAGCGGCATGGCTTAACTGAATTTGTTTACACAATGCCTTTTAGAAGAGCATCAACACTACGTTATTATTTACGTTAATTATTCATTTTGTATACGTGTATATGTGTGTGTATGTGTGTGTGTGTGTGTGTGTGTGTGTGTGTGCGTGCGTGTGTGTTTGTGTTTGTGTGTAGGCGGAGTGTATTGCGGTTGAGTATGATGCAATGGGGAGCTGGTAGCAAACAGGCTCCCACTTCAATATGCAGTGATACCTGTCCTGTTGGTACTATTAGGAACTACCAGGTACAACACATACACACACAAATACACTTATACACACACACACACACACACACACACACACATACACACACACACACACACGAATGTACTATCAACATTATCAATTGTAATTTAAGAAAGAAACGATTTAACTAAATTACAAACAAAAATTACGAATAAAATATATTTGACAATTTTTCCGCTGTAAACTAGCAACGTTTAATACAGTGTTCACCCAGGGGTATATGGAAGTGGAGAATAATTAAGTTCTTGTAAATTTATAAACAGGTAAGTTTGTAAATATAATTTTCTATAACACTCGTGTTTCATGTCCTTCATATGTTATAATGTTTTATATATAAAAAAGCACATGTGTTTTCTTCCTTATGACAATTTATATCTGCTATTCCATGTCAGTCAATATTGTGTGTCTGTCAAGCAAATTGTTTTTCTGGCAGTATTTTCTAGTTCGGCTTCTTACACAATTTGCTTGTTGTTCAAACTTTTTGACGTAGCCAATTTGAACATTTTCTGATTTTGAATTTTTCTCTGTTATTCAAGAATTCACATTTGACGTGTGTGTGTGTGTGTGTGTGTGTGTGTGTGTGTGTGTGTGTGTGTGTGTGTGTGTGTGTGTGTATGTGTGTGTGTGTGTATATACAGGATGCTTGCTGTTGGAGTTGTGTGCACTGTCTGGAGGGAGACCGCATAGACAATGACACGTGTGTCCAGTGTGACATGGGTTACTTGCCCACCACTAACTACTCCGCCTGCTACCGTCTCCAAGCTGAATTTATGTCGTGGACCTCGCCCTGGGCCATAGTTCCTCTGGTCTTCTCCACTCTGGGCATTGCAGCCACCGTAGCCACCGCTGCCGTGTTCGTCCGTTTCAACAGTACTCCGGTGATCAAGGCCTCGGGACGTGAGCTCTCTTTTGTCCTGCTGTTCGGCATCATCATCTGCTACAGTATGACGTTCTTCGTGCTGATGAAACCGTCCGTGTTGTCGTGTGCAACCAGTAGGATAGGGCTGGGACTGTGCCTCAACATCTGCTACAGCGCTCTACTCACTAAAACCAACAGGCAATGACCGAAATACTTGAAATGAAATGTCGCATGTCTTCTCCATATGTTTTTGTTCATGTTTCTACCCGTTCTTTTCATGCTGACATTTGTTTTAGTCACCATGTTTATTTGCTTCGTCTTGTTGCAGTGTTTTCTAACACTTTTTATAAATGTAAATTTTGTCTTCTAATTCAGAATATAAAGAAGTAGAAATATATTCTGGAATCATAGGGAACACCAACAGGAGGCATCTGGTTTAATTGTCCACCCAACCGTTATAATTTTAACGTTTTTTTAATTGTCTTTAATATACTTTGATTTTAAGAAGAAAAATAATCATTTTGTTTTTTACTGAATATCACTTCTAATGACATCATGTAAAAAATCTGCTATATAAATCCAATTTAATGGTGTTTGCAATATTCCGTTCAAACCGCATTGTTTTGAGTTGTTTTGAATTGAATATTCCTCGAATACTGGATAAGAAAATGTCTGAATAAAAAATGATGTGGTTTTAAGTGGAAGACATCATTTTCAGAAGCGAAGTGTAGCGATTGGACTAAATTCAGTATCTGATTATTTAGTTGAGTTAAATCAGTAATAATTTATATTAAATCTTTCTCTGGCGCTGAAATATTTGAGCTTGCGAATGGAAACACCTTTTTTCTGCTCAAAATATCGTGCTTAGTTCGATCTGGAACAATAAAAATTAAATTATTGAAATAGTAATTTTACTGTGTTTGCGTGTGCGTGTGTCTGTATGCTGCAGAATTTCGCGAATATTTAACATGGGACGCAAAAGTATTCAGAGACCTTCTTACACATCGCCCAGGTCACAAATTTTCGTGTGTATTGGTGAGTATTGACAAGTGCATTTAATAATATAAAATTATCACACAAAATCATTCAAATACTGCCGGATAATTTTAGCATGTTTTTTATTATTATATGCATATATTTTACATGTAAATAAAGAATTAGAACAGATTTTTTGTTATCGTATTTAAACATAAATTAATCATTGAAGATCCTATAAAAATTAGGATAAAATTGGTTATTAAGGCGATAATGTGAATTTTATGCAGATATATTTTAAATCATACATAATATTGCATTTCCACTTTTGGTTTTCGCATTTGTCGATAACTTGAACGTTGTTTCAAACATATATGTGTTGGTATTGTCCGCTGTTTCCCAGGCATGATATCCATTCAGTTGTTGGGAATCGTCGTGTGGTTGATCCTCGAACCTCCATCCACACGCGAGGTGTATCCCAACAGACATACCGTGGTACTCACCTGTGGTATCTCGAGTTGGGCACAACTGGTATCGCTCGGCTACAACATGGTACTGATTACCATGTGTACATGGTACGCGTTCAAGACGCGCAAGATACCAGCTAACTTCAATGAGGCCAAGTACATAGGCTTCACGATGTACAGCACTTGTATCGTGTGGCTGGCGTTCGTGCCCATCTATGTGACAACTCAGAAAGATTTCAAGGTCAGCTACAAACAGCATCACCCACCATGCCACCGTTCAAGCCTGAAATACTAGGTTTTTACTAGTAAGGTCCAATAAGCCCAGCCAAAATTTTAACTTTTCCCCGGTAGTATTTTTCAAATGATGTATTTATACCACATATATAATATGTTGAAAACAGTTATCCTATCTTATCATTTACGTGTTAATTTACGTTTTTCATCAAACTATTGCACATATTTGTACTTTATTAACATTGATATAATTCATACTATAATGACACTTGCTCTTTTGAATAAGCAAAACTTTGGCATATTTTAGCCTGAAATAGATCTAGCCATTAAGCCCACTAAATGATTGGATCAACTTGTACTAAAGGGCCTGATAAGATTGTGGTGC
>OU696576.1:967500-1022500 GCA_916048095.2 Sacculina carcini | reverse complement strand
GCATCTGTCTCGCAGTCTGGACGAGCTCGAACTGGCCACCACACTCAAACTGAACGCCGGTATGTTCTTTTCAGACTCACACCTGTTGCAGGTGATACAACATGATGAGATATGGATCTAGCAGCTCGCTCCGTCTTGGGATCACATATTGGATCTCCGTGATCCTCACCGCATCGGGGCGCTGCTGGTAATTGCCATCCAAAAGCTACTCGAAACTCACAATCTTCGATTATACCTGCAATCTCTCGAGTCACGAACTGGCTCCTACGCTTCGTGATAGAAGTTAAATGTTACGTGCTTCTTCTGCAGACGATCCATTGAGTCCGCCTCGTAGCCGAGTGACTAAGACGCACGCTCAGTGCACGAGAGATCCAGGGTTCGATTCCCTGGCGAGGTGAAACGGTTGGGTTCGTTTCTGAAAGAGATAGCCCAATTGCCGCAATGCGGGTTTTGTGTGCGCGCAGCCGTGCAGTTTCTGTGCTGGCCGTGACTGCAAAACCCGTGCGGCCGGACCTGCGGTGTGCCAGCCGGGGCCGTGAGGCTTTGCATAAATTCGCGCGAACTGCTGTGTTCCACTGCTGTGTTCAAATGCGCAAATATATTATATATATATATATATATATATATATATATATATATATATATATATTATCCATTGAGAAGGATACACGTCGTGAGTTTATTCGCCGATAAGTTCTTGGACTTCCATAATCAGGAGCCTCCTCACTGATTGGATGGCAATATGATCTATCAGCAACAATACATACCATCTGGGATGCCGACACGCACCTACATTCTACACTATATCACGTGAAAAAACTTTTCCCATGAAAATATTCGTGAACAATATTTTATTACTCTAGTTAGTGCATTTGCAGATGATCATTGGATGTGAATATATTGGAGTGTTGACACAGTAATGTTGTTGATGGTAGAATTGTTTGCGATAATTGTGTTGAAAGTAGGGTTCTTGTGCCACTGCGGTATCTTGAGTCGAGTTGCCACATGTTCCGAACAGCAAAAAAACTAGAGTCTTATTCAGCAGCCCGATAATTCAGTAGGAAAATTTAGTACGAGTATTTATGTCAACGGTTATGCAGCACCAACTTCATATACCACTCGTATAATTGCCTAGGGACTCACATCACTTTACTCTAAGAGAATAAGGTGCATTTTTGATTCCAAATCAGATGATCCTAAATCAGGTTAAATGGGATCAGATTATCTCAAATCATATGATCTCAAATCAGATGAACTGAAATGAGATTAACTCAAATATGATTATCTCAAATCATACGATATTAAACCTACAGTAATCAAATGATATCAGATTGGATGAAGAACGGGAGTGTGGCCTTTGATACAGCTCGGCCTGATAAGGTTTCTAGCAATGAACTCTGATATCACACCCTTGCATTGATGATTAAATAACCGTATAACTCGGTCAACTCTCATTGGTCTACACCAGCTAAACGTTAGTTATCACAGAAATACAAACACAGACCGAGGAGAATATTGAAAAATCATAAAATGTTGAGATTATTGATAACAATTGGAATTTGCTGTGTTTACAATCCAGTTATTTCTGTTATAATTAGGGTGACTTTTTGGTGCGCTAAAAATAAAGAAACGTTGCGCTAAAAATTCTAAAAGTTGCGCTAAAAC
The DNA here is from genome assembly GCA_916048095.2 of Sacculina carcini. Lineage (NCBI taxonomy): Eukaryota > Metazoa > Arthropoda > Thecostraca > Sacculinidae > Sacculina > Sacculina carcini. The sequence goes on along the minus strand of OU696576.1, from coordinate 1,020,835 downwards.
GTTCCACTTAACACCTTGCAAAAATTCAAGTGAAACCCGTAAAATGTAGTGAAAATTACTTAAATATTAAAAACACTTGTGAAGAAAATATATACTTTTTATATTCAATAACTATTACCAAAATACGTTTTGAGCAATGACGGTTATGTTAGGATTGAATGCTTTATGAGCTTCAACTGTCACCTCACTGGCGATTTGGAAGCGCTAAAAATCGTCAATTTTAAATAAAAGGGTACTACTACTAAATAAAAGGGTGCATTTACACTTTGGGATTTTCACGTTTTTGTTTCTACTTCATTATGCATTTTGAACTTTCGCGGTTGCGTTAATATTGTGTTTCACATGCTTGTCTAGTCTGTCGAGTCTGTCGCACTGATGTCTGGTAGTGATATTTTAATACAAAATATAATTTGACAGACTCACTTGATTTTAATTTTTAATGTTCTAGGGTCTAAATGGATTTTGCAGATAAAACATCATCTGATTATGCGGTAATTATATTCAAGTGTTGTTGATCTAAATAGTTGCTCTAAGGTTACTCGAAAAGTATGAAAATATATGTTTAATTATATTGCACAAAGGCACGTGTCTATATCAGAGAGGTATGTATATGATATATTTTCTATGTCTGTATTGTATATATATATATACACGGACACACGGACACGGACACAATGTTCGCACACACGGACACAATATTCACACGTCTTCCAGATATATGCTTACCGAGTTTATGTTTACAATACTTGAACATATGCTGCATTGTACAACTTTACAACTGACAATTGTTTTTGTTAGCGTGAAACAATTGTTATAAAAGTTCAAAATTGTCCTAAACCTAAATAGTTGCTCTTAAAATGAAAAAGTTGCAAAAGTTGCGCTAAAACAAAAAATTGCATTTATAGCTTACCTCAGATCAATAAAATATTGATTTTTGGGCTCCTTATGATGAACAGAGTTTAGTTGCATTTGTTGCAAAGTTGCATTTGCAACAAAAGGTCATCCTATTTATCGCACAAACACACACAGCTAACATTTCAATTGAAATTTTCAATTCAGTTTTATCACAATTGAAATTCGCTGCGTTTGCAATGCATTTGTTCCTGTTATAATATATTCCGAATTGTTGTTTCGTGTTGGAAATATTCTAATAACGGCCATATTCTCGCTGATACTCGATTGTTGCGGCGTCATTAAACAAACACATTCCAGATGTCGCGTGTGACATCAGATTAAGCTAATTAAACGCACTACAGCCTATTTGCTCGTGCATTTGGAGAAATTCAATTTAGAGTGTTTGCGTAAATCCAGCTTAAGAATGTGTCCGTATGGGTTTGCTTGTATGTTTGTATATGTTTGTGTATGCTTGTGTATTTTTGTTTATGTTTGTGTATGTTTTATGTGCTTGTATCATGTTGTTGTTGTGTTTGTATGTGTCATAATGTATCGTTGCGACCAATTGGCTTGCTTTTGGTGTGTGTTATATTCATGGAGCAAACTTTATCGTGAAATTCATATTAATGATGGATATCATTGCTTTTTATTTAGCTTTTTCATAGTGTTTAGTTGGACGTCGTTTTTTTAACACAATCAACATAAATAAAACAATAACTAAAAGAATTTGGGCCCGCAGAATGTCATAATTTACTTGGTGTTCTGTGTACTGCCTGAACTGTGTGAATAAACTTTCACAGAATTGTTGTTTTTCATTTATACCAGTGTTTTTCAACCTTTTTTTTGCCATGACACCTTTCAATACAATGCGAGTGTATGTGGCCACCCAGAAACTGTCAGTGGTCCTCCTAGAGGTCCTTGTCGCCCAATTCACACAGGGATTGTCGCGTCTCAAATTCTCCAGAGCTCATGTAAGTCGGTGAATATTTCCACTGGCCATCAAAATAACACCACGATCTTGCGTACAGGTGGAGTGAGCGGACAGACATTGGCGGATCACAAGATTGAAAAGTACAACATCGAAAATATTGGTGAAATAAACTGTTTCAACATTAATTTTTTGTGACCCTGAGAAAATATGGTGGCCACCCCTTATTTTTAATTTGTTCCTGCGGTCCCTCAAATGAATCACATGGCTTCAAACCATATGGCCTATGTTAAGAAACACTTATTTATATGCTGATCGAAAAGTCGAAATGAAAAAGTTTCACATTGCTACTCAAGTTGATCTTCAGAAAATGCCCCTCCAATGGTATTTGATATAAAATGTCTGGAGGTTTAATTTGATATTTGTGTTTAATTTGTGCTTATTTCTTCATTGGCGCTTAACTTAATCATTGTTTGGCTCATTGGCACTTATTTTTCAAACCTTATCTCTGCATCTTTTAGGGGCCTCCGGCGCATGAGGCCACCGCAAGGTGTTAATAGTGAAGGTGTGATTTGCACTCTCCCAATGCTACTGTATTTGCTTGTAATTAATAATAAAAATTATCTATAAAAATTATAATATATACTAATAATTATTATAATAATAATGTCACTGACATCAACACTGACATCACCACTGACATCATCACCGACATCACCACTTACATTACATAACATCACTGACACCGCGAATATTTCAAGGAGGCAATATACAGGGTTGTTAGCAGGCTCGGTGGCTGTGTCAGTGTGGAGATACTAGACTATATCGTATCAGTATTAATGTGCTGGGAAATCACAATTTATAGTCGTGCACAGGTCTCTAGAGAATGCAAGCCTCCTCACTGAGTCATGTGCTGAAATTTGGTGTCTGCTGTGTTGAAGGTCAAACGTTGATTTATTTTCTGTGAAACGTACGACCTTTGTTCCGCTTTTTTGCGAACGGTGCTTCGCGTTTTTTACTATCAAGTAATATTTATTTTCTGATCTAAGCTTGATCACCTCAGATATAATTACGCAAAAATAAATCTTCAATATTTTGACCAAAATTTTATTTTATTTTATTTTTCTTTTTCACACAGACATGTTTATTGCCCAAAATCAGATACAGAAAGCATAAAACACAAGCACATGACACACAAGCCCATTACACAATCTTAACAAAATAGATACTTAAATAATTAAATATATGACACTGAATGATTATGCAGTGACGGTCATTATAATGAAATTATATATCAATCATATATATACACAAAACTATAGCCAAACATCACCACATAACGGTTTCACACAACAGAATAACTTTGCTAGGTCGATCATGTGACCTGTGTGCATGCGTGTTTGGGTGCTTTATTCATTTTATTTTTAAGCAACATTTAATGTATATTTAAATATAAACATGCAATGCGAAACAATGAAGCCAAGGAAGAAAGAACAAGTGAACAAAAGACATTGAATATAAATGAAAATTCAGAAGCACGGGTGACGTAAGGGCAATTGCCCTGTCTCAATCACCCATACTTCCTCATTTTCAACAACAAAATATATCTACTAAGACGAAATAGAAAAGAAATTAAAACAAAATAAACGAAAATAAGACAAACGAAAATAAAACATTAAATATGAAGAATAACTATGTGGATAATTTTAGTAATCCTCCTGTAAGACTTTTTTAGTCATGACTTTGAATTGACGAATTTTATTAGGGAGATCAGAAAGATTTTTAACTAGTGGGAATAGCACCGTGTTCCAAACTATTGGAGCTTTTACAAAGAGTGAATTAATTTCGAAATTGTGAGAAAATGTGGGCTGGGTAAAATGCTGTATATTCCTTGTATTTGCTTTTTTGATGTGTAAGATAAATTTGTTCTGGATCAATGGCGGTAATTTGCACTGCAAGAATTGATAAAGAATTAGAAGAAGATGATACTTAACTAAATTGTCAAATTTGTAGATATTTAGCGAGCGAAAGATAGAAGAGGTGTGGACCAGATAATGAGAATTTGAAATTACCCTGATTGATCTTTTTTGAAGAACCCTAAGCCGATCAAATGACGTTGAATACCACAGGCCCAAAATTGATAAACAGTAAGAAAGATGTGGTAAGACCAGTGCGTTATAAAGTAAAAGTAGAGCATAAGTTGGAAAAATCGTTTTAATTTTGGAGATCATGCCAATGTTCCTCGACACAATTTTACAAACGTTGGCTTTATGCGCAGAAAATGTAAAGTCTTCATCGATAATGACGCCCAAATATTTGAATGAATTGCAGCGTGCTATTTCAGAGGAATGTATCGAAATTTTCATGTGTGCGCTTGGGGTCCAATTGTAAAATTGATATACTGTTTTCTATGTATTCAAGACTAAACGATTCGAAATGAGCCAATGAGATATTAAAGAAAGATTGTGATTGATTATTAATTCTAGAGTATAGATATCTGGAGAAGCGAGCAATAAAACGGTATCATCAGCAAAAAAAAGATATTCTACATCAGTTGAAACACAGACAATATCATTGATGTAGACAAGGAATAATATGGGACCTAAGATTGATCCCTGTGGAACTCCAATTTCCATCATTGCGCTGCTGGAGAGTGTACGATATATTATAGCAACGGATCTATCTCACCGAGCACTCAACACAACAATAACAATAACAATACAACAACAATAGAATGATACAACGCCACGACACACACACCACCACTGCTGTACACACACTGGCTGACGGCCGTTAGCGTCACCCACGCCTAATACCCTCGCGCCCTCTGGCGGTGTAGGCACACACTACATCTCCCCTTCAAGTGGTGGAGGGGGCGCTGTCGGCTCTGCAGACGTAATCGCTCAGATGCGACGGTGGTCTGCGTGTTCGGGCGCTCCGGCGGAATTGCGGGGTTCGTGAGGCTTCCGATGTACCGCCCACATTCTCCCCCGGCGGCGGCGGCGGTGATGCGGGTCTGCTTCTGGTCTCCTGCGACGGTAGCGGCGCCGTGCCAACAGATGGCGGCGGCTGCACTTCGAGCGGCGGCTGTACCACGGGCGAGGGTGTGTTGGCTGCTGGTCGCAGGTGTCTACGGTTGCGCCAGTAGAGACCGCCGTGAGGCAGGCGCACAGCGTACTGGCGGCGACGGCCAGTCATGGCGACCACGCCAGTCCGGTCCCAGCGACCGGATGTCGGGTCCTGGAGAGCCACCGTAGTGCCGGGCCGCAACGGCGGCAACACCTTAGCCGACCGGTTGTATTGGGCGACCTGCTTGTTGTGTAAGCTCGCCGCTCGCCGGTCGCACTCAGCGGTGGGCGGCTGCCACTCCGGCAGAAACGAGCGTGGATGCGCGGGAACGGCGGACGACACGGGGCGGCCGTACAAAAGCTGCGCGGGGGAGCGACCATCGGCACCCGGCGCGTTGCACAGCTCCAACAGACCGGCGACAAAGGCGTCTGTGTCGATGTTCCCGTCGTGCGCCGCCTTCTGAATGAGCCGCTTCACCCGTTTCACGGCGGACTCAGCGTGCCCATTAGAAGACGGGAAGTGCGGACTGGAGACACGATGGCGTATGTGCCAAAGTCGCAGAAATTCGGCCGTGTGGCGCGCCGTGAACTGTGGACCGCCGTCTGACGACAGTATGGTCGGAACCCCCGTCATGGCGAACACATGTCGTAGCATCTTCACCAGCTGGTGAGAGGAGGTGTCACGGCCACAGTCGAACACCAGTGGCCAGTTGGAGAACCGGTCCGCGCACACGAGGTAGGTCTTCCCTGCGTGTTGGAAAAAATCCGCGGACACCGATTCGAAAGGACGTGTCGGGTGCGGTTCCGTCAGGCATGGCTCTTTTTGCTGGCTGTCTTTGTACTGCAGACATTTTCGGCACGATGCTACGGCAGTGGCGATTTCGTTGTTCAGGCCCGGCCAGAAGACAGTTTGCCGTGCGCGTTGCACAGTCCTGGCCTGCCCCTGGTGACCGTCGTGGAGCCGACGGAGGGTGTCCTTCCGCAAACACCTGGGCACAAGCAGGCGGCAGCCGACCAGGATCAGCCCATGGTCCGCAGTGAGCTGGTCGCGCACGCCCCAGAATGGGTGGAGACTGGCGGGCAGCAGATGTTTGTGCTGAGGGAAACCGCCCAGCACGTACGTCATCAATTGGCGACACTCATCGTCGGCCAGAGACGCAGCTCGCACCGCCTCCAGGGTGGTGTCAATCGGTGACGTGCGATGACCCAGGTCGTCTGCGTCTGTGAACGCGTCCAGCGTCTGGACGAAGAATCCAGACGAGCACTCGTCAACGTCAGCGTCAGCATCAGCAGGCTGGGAAGGTGCGCGCGACAGAGCGTCGGCGATGTTGTGCTTTGCACCCGGTCTCCAGCTAGCGACAAAAGTCAAGTGCAGCAGACGCTGTCGCATACGTTGCAGGCGCGGGTTGGAGATGTCTCCGAGTGCCTTCTCGTTCAGTATCGGAACGAGAGGCTTGTGATCGGTGACCACACTGAACGTGGGGAGGCCAGCCAGATACTGATGGCATTTCTGACATGCCCACACAACTGCCAGCATCTCCAACTCACACACAGCATACCTGCTTTCGGTGTCGGACACAAATCGCGACCCACACTGGATCAGCTGCCAACGGCCTTGATCATCCCGCTGGCGAAGAACGAATCCGAGACCTTTCTCACGTGCTGCATCCGTCTCCAGCATTGTGGGCCGCGTTGGGTCGAAGTGACCAAGCACAGGAGGGCTGGCCAACGCGCGTTTTACGGCCGTGAAAGCAGCGTCGTGTTGTGACGACCACTGCCACTCGACGCCTTTGCGGAGCAGCTGGCGCAGGGGCTCAGCAGCGGAGGCGATGGAGTCCGAGAAGTCACCGAACTGGTTCGCCAAACCGAGAAAGGACCGCAGGGATGTAAGGTCCGTCGGCGCGGGAAATTCTGCGAGGGCTCGAATTTTCTTGTGGTCGACGGTGAATCCAGAGGCGTTGATGTGGAATCCACAGAAATTGGCGGAAGTGGCGGCGAACATAAATTTTTGCAGGTTCAACGTAACGCCGGCGTCGTCGAAGCGTTGTAGCAGCTGCCAGACTCGCTGCAGATGCTCGTCGTAGCTGGCGGTATACACCAGCACGTCGTCCACGATCTTGCAGGAGTCGGGTAGGCCAGACAAGGCGACGTCGCCGCGTCGGTTGAACTCGTCGCCGCTGGAGACCAGGCCCATAGGCGCGCGACAGAACCTGAATCGGCCCCACGGGGTGATGAAGGTGGTGAGGTCTCGGTGCTCGCGCCGCAAGGGCACCTGAAAGTACCCTTGTAATGCGTCCACCTGGGTGAACCACCGATTGCCGAGGCCCATACTGCTGACAGCCTCCACAGGCGAGCGAACCGGATGCGTAGGCCGGCGAACGAAGCGGTTGAGGCGTGTGAAGTCCACCGTGAGTCGGCAGCCGTTTGGCGTGCCATCTGCCTTGCGCTTGCCGACAACGACGATCGGTGAGCACCAGTCTGTCGGGTGGGAGACCGGCTCGATGACGCCCTGCTGCTGAAGCAGCTCCAGCTGCTGTTGTGCCTGGGCGCGATGACAGAACGGCACGGAGCGGGGAGCCGTCACGTTGTACGGCACCGCTTCATCGCGCAGATCGATCCGCATTGCCCCGCCTTTCATCTCCCGGAGAGGACCGTCCGTGGAGAACACACGAGGGAAGGCCGCTATAAGCTGCTCGCTATGCGAACGACGATCCGCCGCTGTTGGCTGAGCTGTGTTGGTCCAGCGCGGGCATTGCTGAGGTGTGGCTGCCGGTCCAGCGGTCACCTGCTGCAGGTGCTGTTCGCGAGACATCTGCCGAGGGAATGCGCGGTGCAGTAGACGCATCTCCACTGCGTCTCGCCAGCAGAGCAGAGCACAGCGCACTGACGGCACCACGTACAGAGTGGAGCGGCAGGAGGCATCACCGAGTCGCAAGACTGCCTCGCACGTGCCCAGACACCGCAGTAACTGACCGTTGGCGACCCGCAAGCGTGACCGCGGTGGGCGCAAACTATTGTTGGCCACTCCAAGTTGCTGCGCAATCCCAGCGTCAATTACCGACACATCGGCGCCGGAATCGCATCGCCACTTAACCTCGCGCGGCGCGCGGCCCTCTGCAGAAACGGTGATGCTAATAGCGGTTACGCGCGTGTGTTTAAAGTCATCAAAAACATCGCCGATATACGAGCACAAAGCAGGTGTATTGACATTCACAACACCGTCAACATCATCATCAGTGTCATCGGCGACGTCTCTGACGAAATTGTCCCGACGACGGCCAGCACGGGGCTGTGATGAGCGGCAGACGCGCGCGTAGTGCCCGCGCTTTCCGCACCGACGACACAAGCTCTCCGCGGCGCGGCACGGGGCCGACTGGTGATGCTGCCCACACCGCACACAAGGGGCGGAGCCATCGTCGCGATCTGACTGCCGGCTCAGTTGACTGCGCATGCGCGGCTGCTGACGGCGTACAGCCGCGACCTCTGTGCGGGGAACCGGGGAACCAGTCACATCGGCCGAGGCGCTTCGCATAGCTGCAGCGTTGAAGCGGGCTGACTCAGCCGATTGGCACATTTTGAGTGCCTTGTCCAACGACAGGTCCCTGTGCGCGACTTGCAGGAGCTGGTGCAGAGCGGCAGAGTCGGACGTCCCCATAACAAGCTGGTCACGCAAACGCTCGTCGCGGCAGGCAGCGCAAAAATCGCAGCTGGCAGCAATTTCTCGCAGCGAGCGCAAGAATTCGCCCACATTTTCGCCGTCCTGCTGTCGACGGGCGAAAAAGCGCCGGCGTTCCACCAGCACATTCTGCTGCGACTGCTGATGCTCCTCCAATAGGCGGATGCAGGCGGGCAAATCAGCCGTCGCCGGCAGCATCAGTGAGTGGCGGATGACGCGGCACCACTCGTCGTCCAGCAGTGTCGTGAGCAGCGCTTGCTGCTGCGCAGGGCTCAGGCTATCACTGCCTGACAGTGTGGTGTGTGCCAGCACGCGCTCCTTCCAGGAGGTAAAGTCGGCTGCCGATGCTGCGTAGGCCAGACGGGCTGGTGGCTGACAATGAGCCATGGTGTGTGGGGCGACTGCGGACGAGCTGGCGGGGGCTGCCATTGCAAGCTGCTGGCGAGCGAGCTGAGTCACCAACTCTGTGAGCTGGTCCAGCTTCTGCTGTTGTTCGTCTCGCAGCGGCTGCGCCATGTACGATATATTATAGCAACGGATCTATCTCACCGAGCACTCAACACAACAATAACAATAACAATACAACAACAATAGAATGATACAACGCCACGACACACACACCACCACTGCTGTACACACACTGGCTGACGGCCGTTAGCGTCACCCACGCCTAATACCCTCGCGCCCTCTGGCGGTGTAGGCACACACTACAGAGAGGACATCATTATATCTTACACACTGATACCTGTTTGCCAAGAAGGATTGCAAAATGTTAATAAAAGGAATAGAAAGGTTGTAATATTGTAGTTTCTGAATTAGGATATTATGATCAACGAGATCAAACACCTTTTTAAGATCTAAAAACACTCCAGCAGCGCAATATTTACTAGCCCTGCTGGAAATAACGAAATTGGAAAGCAGTGAAAGAGGCATATATGTGGAGTGACTTTTGAGAAATCCAAATTGGCGATCAGTAATATAGTATCTCTCAATGCAGCTTGAATATAGTTGGTAATAAATAGCTTTTTCAAGTAATTTGGACATAACAGGAAGTAAACTAATAGGACGATAGTTGTTGAACACTGTTGGGTCCCCTTGTTTATACATGTTTGTATATATGTTTGTATGTTTGTATATAGGAACAACAATGGCGAGCTTGAAAATACTGGGAAATATCGACTTGGTAAGACAAGTGAGTATGATTATTAATAAGACATTATTAATGAGTATGATTATTGATAAGACAAGTGAGAATTTTTTAGTATGATTATGAGATTTAGGTTGGAAACACCCATTTACAATATGTATCTATTTTTTGTCCGTCAGTTTTAGTTTTCGTTTCGTAAATTAAATTTTGTTCTCGTTTGCACTCGAATTGTTGCACTGACAAAAATTATAACCTCTCAAAAACGTTTGATACGGATAATAGCAAAGATAAGAGTTTATGAGACCACAAAAGCTCACTTCAACTCTTATAAAATACTTGACTTCAACAGTTTAGTACAGCTGAGCACGGCAGCTTTCATGTACCGAGCACACAATAATTTATTACCCAAACACCTGCAGGCTTTATTTCAAATAAACAAGAGACACCCGGACAAATTTGCACAGAGGTTACCGAGAACTCGAGCTAGACAACAAAGCTTGAGCGTTAGAGAAGTAACCGTGTGGAATGGAATAAAAAATGCGTCAAACAAAGTAGGACATTGAAGACATTTAAAAAGAAATTCATTGAAGGGATGAATCAAGATAAATGTAAATAATCAGTGATGCTTCGACGTGTCTAGAGACGATCGACTGATTCAGCAGTGTGCCTATATTGGTTGTAATTATTTATATCTTGTTACGATGTCACTGTCTTTTTTGTACGTTGTCTTTATTCATTGTAAGTGGACCACATGAAAATAGCGCATGCTTATGTGGGTCCCTGTCACAACGATTGTGTAAATTATATGTTGGTGACAAATACATGATATGATATGATATGAATTGTTGTTGTTCGTATTTTTTGTACAATTCAATATATTTGGCATGATGCCCACGATATTTGACGCGCTATAACAGATAAAACAGATAAAACAGATATAACAGATATAGCAGATATAACAGATATAACAGATAAATGTTATTGGTTTTGATGTTATAGTTGTCTTCAGATGCTTTTTAATCTTTCAGAGTAGCCGCCACAGTTTTGCGAACACAACGACAAAAATAAATCAAAGAACAGTAGAATGTCAAGTGTATTATTGAACATAATTAATTCAGTTAGCAACATGAATGGGAAGAACATGTTAGATGAAGCAAATGACTGCAATATTCACGCACTTTGATCATCAACAAACACAGAGAGAATGGAAAGTACAATAGCACTAGAAAATCACACTGAAAATGCAATATAAGATGAAGTGGAATAATATATGATCACAAACGCACGCATGAATTGACAAAGTTCAAAGGAGATATGAGTTGATATATGCAGATATGAGTGAAAAATGGATATTTAATGCAATATCTAGATTGTGGTGGACTTTGGTTCTGCTTTGGAGCATTGAGAAACGTGTCTGCCTGCTGTGGGGAACTTGCAACAAAAAGTTGCAGGAGGAGTTTGTGCTTGCTAGTGCTGGAGAGGATATCTTAATGACACAGCATCAACATGTGAGTGGAAGCATAAGTTGTGTCGCAGTAATATGTGTATCTTATGCCGGGCAAGTTTGGGCCTCTACCGCGCTCATATAGGCACATATGTGTCACTGTGCGGTTAATGTATGGAGTGATTTAGCATATGACGAGCAAAGTTGTAGCTGAAGTTTCGGACATATTCGGTGAGGGAAACCTCACTTCAATATCGTAGAAAAGTTAGTCAATGTTGCCAACACATTGCGATCGAGTGTCGAACTTAAATTTTCCCGCCAAACTTCATAGCAACTTCTGGGCATACATCGTTGAAGAACAGCATGTCTGTTTACTCCTGGACATGATTCATAGGTTAGGTTAGTATAGGTTATGCTAGGTTAGGATAGGTTAGGTTTAGGTTAGGTTAGGATAGGCTTAGGTTAGGTTAGGATAAGTTTAGGTTAGGATAGGTTAGGTTAGGTTAGGATAGGTTAGGATAGGTTATGTTAGGTGAGGAAACATTCGCAAACATTATGCTTGCATGCAACTCAAAAAACAGAACTTGATTTCTGGTTTTCCCAAATGTTACCTAATGTTATTCATAAACACCGGATGTTCAGTCAAAATGTCATAAATGCATATATTTGCCTACTTTTAAGGGGTTTTCCAGATAAATATCTATTCTCCTAATCCGTAAAAAATATTGCCTATTTTATCAAAAAAACATATAAATTAATATCGAAGGCTTTTAAGTAAATGAGTTTACAGATAAAAATATACAGAGGTGTTACAGCTAGGCTTGATTTCGCACTCACATGACTGAGACCGGGTTGCATAGACATATATTGGCTATTCTGAATTGACGTGTATCTCCGGTAGGCTTCTCGGATGAATCTCTAGGCGAGTTTGTATGTTTGATCGCTCTCAGAGAACAGTTAACGTTACATCTGCTGAGTGTAAAACTATGCAACACGTGTTGACACAGACAGAATATTGTGTTTATAGCAATGCACTCTCGATGAGTTCCTGTGAGCACTGTTGCTGAATTCGATCTTGTAGTTGTATGTGCGTGTGTGTACATACACATTCGGCGCAGAACGGCGTCTAGTTCTTCATGCCAGAGGGGTGCTTGTTTAATTCACAGTCTCACCTTCCAGTGATGGTTGTTTGTGCGAGGTTTGTATTTGAATGTCTGTATGTCTGTATCTGTAAGGTTTGTATATTAGCAGAGTTAATGTGAACGAACGGGCTAGAAGAACGTTCAGCATCTGCCAAAATGATTAAGTCCCATCCGATCAAATCAATGCAACAGGGTTTCGTGTTTATAAACGCACACCTTTTGATATTAACCCACGTGATTTGATAAATAGCAGAAACGAAATTCTTATAGGCACATTTACACACTTGGAGTTGACTATACAAACTGTATACAGCATAAGTCCAACTCCAGGTGAAAAAAGGCGTGATGTATAGGCGAATCTCAGAAGCGAACTCGAGGGAAATTATGATTTTGTGTAGGTAAAAATTTCAAGGTCATTGGTGGGGCAGCCTCGGATCTGTGTCCTATTCAGGTGCATCTATTCTTCCACAATTCAAACATGCTCCAATCACGTTTGTTTACCTTTTGTGGACTATTTAAAACTCTTCAAATATCTGCTCTCTCATCGTGAACACATTTAGACTTTTAAAAACATTGTAAAAATAGTTATTATCTGTATAAGCACTGAATATTATGTTGGAAAAATAATTGATCAATAATAATGTTTGTCTCGGATTTAATAAATGCATATATTTGTCTATTTTGCTGTTTTATTTTGCCTTTTTGCCTGTCTATTTTGCCATTTTTAGTGCCCCAACATCCTGTCTTGAGTTATTTATATTATCAAATATTATTGAATATTATAAATACACAAAAAGTAATTTTCACATTTTTTACGAAAATTCAAAAAGAAAATATACATGTGTAATTACCATTTTTTGTTTTTATTACAAATAATATTTTTGTGATAGTGCCAATTTTATTTTCCCATAATACAAATACAAAGTAAAAAGTTTCTTAAACTCCGTCTGAGCTTGTGGCAAATTCTACTGCAAGCTTTGATTGTTGCTTAGTTGAAATATTGCAATGAACATCGCTTGCAATGCACGCTCAGTATGTCATAGGTGTGTTGAAAACAGGAAAAGTCTATTTAAAAACAGCAAACTCAAAGCATTTCACATCTGCTAGGCGCAAATACAGCAGACACTAAATTTCAGCACAAGACTCAGTGAGGAGGCTTGCATTCTCTAGAGACCTGTGTCCGACTATATATTGTGATTTCCCAGCACATTAATACTGATACGATATAGTCTAGTATCCCCACACTGACACAACCACCAAGCTTGCTAACAACTCTATATATATTGCGTCTCTATCCATTTTGATATCAAATTACATTATATATATACAAATATAAATTGAAATATGTAAATATATACAATTGATTATATATTGATTAATATTTATGCTGTTTTAGGTATTTCATTATAAATTAATAAGTTTAATATAATATTTTGTACTTTAACGTAATCATTGTACTGAAGGGCTTAAATACAATTATGTAATAAAGCAAATATGTTTAATTTAATAATTTTGCGTTTTACTATATTATCCGCTCGGGCCCGTCTGAGATATATATTGCACACAACTCATATGCACAATTAAATGGCATGATTGATTGTTTGCAACATGGTGTCATCCTAAATCAAACTGCACATTGCATATTGCATATTGCATATTGCACCAGCTGTTGTCATTATTCAAGTGCTGCTGGCAAACTTAAGCTTGAGCAGGCAGCACATACACACACACACACACACACACACACACACACACACACACACACACACACATACACACATGCAGTAGTTAGGTTTGCGTATGATTCTCGTTTCCGCGCTGATATGGCGAAGTTTATTCCAGCGAAATGGTACTCATATACTGCGAGATCGTGAAATTACACGCCTAAATTATCTTATTATAATTATAATTAATTTTGCTGGATGTATGTATGTATATTGTAAATCCCTCAATTTTTACAGATTGATTTATTCTACACAAAAATATAGAACGGTGTATTTCCTATATGTAGATGTGGGATGCATATAAATTTTATTTAATATAAATATTCCATCTCTACATTTGACATGGACACATCTGTTACACATTATCATTCAAAAGCATGTGAAATGAATGATATAATATACACTATCAGAAATGATCACTTTTATAGGAAATTTGAGTCGTACAAGCGATTCCGCGTCGCTTTTGCCACGACAAGAGCAGTGGCGGCGGCAGAATAATTCATATGGGGAGCTAAGTAGAAATAGGCGGTGCTTGATAAACATGAGGAGCTACACTCGAAATGTCGATGGTCAGGATTTTGCTCAGGAGAATTTGGTACATTTGGAGGAGGATTCCTGCTATCCAATTTCCTCCCCTCTCTTGATGCCGCCATTGTACATGATTTATTGAACAGCTCACATATTATTCGGTCGCCGATTCAGCGGAAAACTGAGGACAAACAGAAATAAATCAGCCATTGTATAATTTAGATAGCGAATAGTTTGTGCTGCTGCAACCGTTCAGATCCGCCTCAATAGCGGCGATATTGTCCAAGCAGTGTTTTCAAATAAATCATTTACACATTCTCTCTCACAGTGAGTGTAATATCTCTCCCTGGCTCAATGGATGAAGATAAATTGTGTTCTCGTCAGTTTTTCTATACTGCAGCCAAAATTATTTATGCATACGTATAAAGAAAATATATATATATATATAGACATATAGAGATAAATCTATATACTCCATTCTTTACTATCAAAAATGTACTTTTTTGATAACAGACAGATCATTTTGAAGCACTGTAAATTATACCTGATAGAAATACAAATTAAAATATTTACCAGAATATATTTTATACATCAAAATATCAGCTTTCAAATATGCGCTTTCAGATGCTTGCAATTTTTTAAAAATGGCATTTTTTGACAATCACCACGACTTTTCAATAAAAAAACGTAAATATTCAATAGACGGGCAATTATAAATATAACATTATTGAGCAGATATAATGAGATTAATGTGCGTGCAATTTTGCAATAAGAAAGACACTTGATAATTTCTCTAATTTCTGCTTCGTTCAGCCGCGCAATGCCGTAACTCGGCAAACTGGCTGAACAGAATTCAACAGTTCTAATATGCAGAGCATATTTGATCCGGCAGACTTTCGCTGTCATCCGTCATGATGAAAAACTGCTTGCGCTTCTCAAATGATAAACGACCTTCTCGCTATGCCTGTGGCTGTGTGGCTGATGTGGGCGTCGTTTATGTGTAACATGAATCCGGCCTTCGCAATCTGACAATAACACACATTCACTCGACATACGTCAAGCACACACACACACACACACACACACAATGTGTATGTCTGTGTGTGTGTGTGTGTGTATAGCAGAGAGGATATTTATGTGGTAGTCGGTGAAGGAACGGATATCTGCCTCCTCAATCATTTTCAGAACATTTTCAAAACAAAAACAAAAACAAAAACAGACACACACACACATGCGTAAAACTGTCACACATACACACACACACACACACACACACACACACACACACACACACACACACACACACACACACACACACACATACAAGTGGATTAGTTGTGGGATTTTGGCTATTCTCTAGCCCACTGAAACAAAACTATAGTGCCTACCCATGAAAACGATACAGTCATATGAAATTAATTAATTAAGCAGCTTTGTATTTTGCAATAGTGCGTTGGTAGAGCATGCGTGTATGATACCAACTACCGTCAATGTAGCATCTTTTTTAACCGTTAATTCTTTGTGAAATAATAACAGTTGTAAAATATTAAAATATAAACTATAGAGAATTAAGCGGATTCACGAACGCCGAACCCACGAATGCGCACCAAATATGAATTTATGTCAATAATTTGCTCAAGTTGTTTCATTTGAATTTGAAGGCAACTATTTTCTCAAATTTGAAATTAGATTGAAATTATATCCATCTCGCATGCAACCAAATAGGGCAAAATTCAAATTTGCATTTGCACATGTCCTAAGGATGGCGGTTACAAATGCGACGCATATGGCACGACGAAGACGGATTAACGGTCCGATTTTCTTACATCTGTTTTTTCTCATGTTTTTATTATGCGTTTGTGTTAATGTACCCATTGAAACAGGAAAACAGCGCGCATTGATTTATATTTTGGGTGTCTTCTGTCATTAAGTCGTTATTAATACGCAGTTTTTGTGTGGAGCTTCTCAAAATTGAGTCAGGTTCTAAGTATGAATCAGTTTTTTCATATCAATCTTCGGTGCAGACATGGATTATTTTCGTAATCAAGGTGTGCGGTTTACATTCAGCTTTCATAGCATATTATTTGTGGTAGTTGTGGTTTCTCTGGCGGTAAGTGCAGTTGTTGTTCACATCTAAACTTGCACCAGCCTGTTTGAAATATACTAGCGACAAATCCCGCATTCGTGCGGTCATTGTCGCTAGAACATCCGTACTACGTGTGTCTAGTTACTTCGTTGCCATCTAATTGGGATTATAGTCACACACACACACATACACACACAGTAAACCATACACACCCCAACGCGCTTACACTCTCTCGCAATACATAATCAAACCACAATCTAATTGGGATTATAGTTGTAAACCTATTGAATTTAGACTTATATTGATCGTAAATCAGCTTTCACAAGCCAGGAGCCAAAGCAAGCCAAGTTAGCATTGCGGGTGGATAGTTCAACATTTTTGACATCGTTGGCTCGTATATAGCAAGGATTATTTCACTAATCCCGCTTATGGCAGCAGTTGAACTTTTCACAGTTCTCAGACTAATGTGAGAGCACTCATCTAAACGCTCACAAATCAACATAAAAATCGCCAGTATAGATTGAACACACAAACACATACGAACAAACAAACGCTCATGTAGCCAGTGCTGCATTGTCTTGTGAACTGTCGAATCAGCGCAATTGAGAATGCGAATGAGCCCGTTCTTATACGTTAAACATTCATTCACTCTGAGATACAGGCTATGTATTTTACTTTGATTTACGCACACAGAATCACCCACACATGCACACACACCCATAAACACACACACACACACACACTCATAATGCAGCAGAATGCAAGCGTCAAATATCCCGCTTCTATTCATTCCACTCTTAGTGCGAGCTTTCAAACGTATGCGATGCACGAATATGAGCAATTGTATATGTATATGTGTGTGTGTGGTAGCTCTTGCTAAATTTCGCATGTACAGTTTGGAAAATTGATAGGGTAGCATTCTCGCAGGGAAGCTTCAAGCAATCGCTCAACTCAATAACATGGTGTATAGAAGCAACGTGAAAAACAAACACTAATAGAAAATGTTATTGTTATCAATGTTAATTGAAAATACAATATAAATAAGTTACACATACAGACTCATCGAACGCTTCTGCAACACGCATATACACTATGATGTGCTTTATTATACGTTTCGTTTTGCTACGCACTTTGTCCGCCACTGCGCACTTGTGCACGCTGCTGAGCTTTGCAAACGCTCGCTGCAATGCATGTATATTCATGGAATTCGGCACACAGACACGCACACCAACACAATGTGTTGTGGCGAACAGATACATGGGCATACACTCACATGCACACGCACGCGCATGTACGATGTTTTTTTTATATATACATGACGCGCCCATTGCCTCTCATCTCCCATCATGGCGACACATGGCAGACTTGAGCAAGGGTGTTTGTGTTCGAAGCCGGTCCAGCATTTGAATCGTGCACCTTTGGAACAAGAGTTCAATTCAGTTTTATCCATTCAAACAATCTTCAATTTCCAATTGAAAAAGAGCAAAGCAGTTACAGATAGGCGGTGTGCTAATTGTGTGTGTGTGTGTGTGTTAGCCTGCTGATGTGGCGCCATGGCTGGACATTTCACCGACGACCACAGCGGCATGTTTGCCGACGCCGACGCGCAAATATCAGCGCTATTGTCCAACGTGGCCGCTCAACAACAACAACAACAACATCAACAACATGACGATCTGCTCTCATCAATCGACTCGTACACCAACTTTTTCAGCGCGCCCAACGTGCCGGCTGGCAACTCCATGTTCCAGTGTCAGTCGCTGCCGCAGCAGCAACAACAGCACGTGGTGATGGATCCCTCCGCCGCGCCGGCGCTCGCCTCCAACGCTGCCCTGGCCGGCAGTATTGCGCAGTCGCCGGTGCATCTCACCGAGATTGGTGCCGTGGCCGGCGGACATACGATGACACCGGCGGCCGCGACGGCGGGTGTGTTTGACGCATCGGTCGCCCCGGTCGCCGCTGCG
Organism: Sacculina carcini; assembly: GCA_916048095.2. Classification (NCBI taxonomy): domain Eukaryota; kingdom Metazoa; phylum Arthropoda; class Thecostraca; family Sacculinidae; genus Sacculina; species Sacculina carcini. The sequence continues at coordinate 1,002,234 of OU696576.1, read as the reverse complement.
CCCATCGCCGCCGGCCTCATGGACACGTCAAGCATTTACGGGCCGCTCGACGTCGGCCAGCCGGCGCTTGTGACGCCGCCGGCGCCGGCTGCGCCCGACGCTTGTCTAGTGTCGCCGCACGACTCGCTAGCCCCTCACAGCGAGCCCGCGCACGTGCCAGCCGCTGTCGCTGCCAATTTGACGGCGGTGGACGGTTCGACTGCGAGGGTGGCGGGCGGTGGTGCCGTGCGCAAACAGCCACGCTCTCCACGCAAGCGCAAGCTGCAGCGGGAGCCCGGCGAGCCGCCGCGGCCTGTGTCGGCGTATGCGTTGTTTTTTCGCGACACGCAGGCGGCGATCAAGGGCCACAATCCGGGCGCCACGTTCGGCCAGGTGAGTCGGATCGTGGCGTCGATGTGGGAGGCGCTGGAGCCGGCCAACAAGGCCGTGTACAAGTCACGCGCCGACTCCGCCAGGCAGCAGTACGTGCGCGAACTGGCCGCCTTTCGGGCGGGCGTCGCCGTGGCCGACGTTCCGGCAGTGGCTGTACGTCAGGAAGGCGGCGACGAGGTGGCGGCATCTCCTGGTTGTCACAAGACAGATATTGCGCTGTTGACCGGTGCGCCAGCCAGTGTAACCTCGCAGCAGTCGTCTCTGGGCTTGACGCGCGTGTGTGAGTCAGCGTCTGCCAGTGTCGTGGCGGGAACTGAGTCCACTGCACTCACGTCGTACTCTGGCTCGTCTGGCCTCGAAAGAGCGGCGCCGGTAGTTGTAGTGCCGGTGGTTGAGAGCACAGCAGTGGATAATAGGACGGTCAATGCGACAGTGAGTGTGAGTAACCAGTTTGCTAGTGGTGCAGCCCTCAATGAGCACAACACGGCCGACGCTAACTCGGGTCACGTCGCCGCATCTCCTTCGGTTGTCACCTCTCAAACACCACCGCCAGCGGCAACAACGACAACAGTAGGAGTAGTAGTAGGAGGCGGCACTGTAGCGGTGGCGCCCTCTATACCTCCTACGGTAATCACTGGTTCTGCAGGGGCGGCGCTGGTGAACGGTGCGGTGCGGCAGTGCGCGCGACCTGGCTGCCAGGCGGCCGCAGTTGCTGATGTCGAGTGGGACGGCGAGTATTGCAGCAGCGGCTGCGTCGTGCAACATTGCACGTCGGTGTTCAGTCAGTGGGTGGCTGAGCAGCGAGCCAGTGCGGCCGCCACCGCTTCTGGCTGATTTGCATTGGGGTGTCTGTACGTATGTGTTGGTGGGTTTTGTTTTTTTGATGATGCTGGTGATGTCATGTGGCTCAATGTGTTTATAAGGACACACAGCGGTGCCGATCACCTTGTATGTGTGTGTGTGAATGATGATATTGCGGTGTGGTGAATTGTCATGTTCAATGGAGTCCTGTTAATCTTGGACCAATATATGCCTGAATGTGCTGTTGGATGTTAATGACATGCTAATGTGGCGTAAAATGTACATTTATGTTAGATTAGGTTCTTGCAAGGTAAATATTGGGCTAATGAAAGAGTTTGTGTTTGAGAGACGTCAAATTGTTCGGTATGTTTTGTGTATGTTAATCTATGGTTCACTTACATATTATGTATGCGTGTGTGTATGATTTTATTAATAAAATAATAGATATTTGTGTGAAGGCCACAATTTGATACGAAAAGAATACTAGTTAATTGCAAATATTTCCTAAATATTCCGATATCGTGCATTGTTGATCAAATTCTCAGATTAACACAGATTGATTCTCACTTCTTTTTTCAACACCTGATATATATATTAACACATACTGATATAAACACACACGAATGAGTCACATACACACAGCAGCCGTATTGCCACGTATAACGGCCAGGCCCATGCGCTGTCGGAGCCAAGTGGTTTCCTGCGGCTCTCCAGATTGATCTTACATGCGACGCGCCAATTCACGCACGAGATCCTCCAGTGGATCCCCCATTACGCCGCTGGTCTCCACGGCGAGCGGCAGGAACTCGTATTGGCGGCCGATGGTAGCGTACCTGTTCCGCTTCCTATCCTCGGCCGCCCGTGCCGACGCTCCGGGTCTCACGACGTTCTCTACCAAGTGAGTGCTGCCGAAAGTGCTGGTGCAGGTGGTGTCCCAGCACAGCATCCTGCCGCGTCGGAAGGGCTAGCACGTGATGCCGTCCGGGCTTCGCCCGTCACCACGGTCCAGGCCACGCGGCTCAAGAATTGCCGTGAGGCCCGCCGACGCCAGGCTCCTGAAGATGACATCTTTCAGAACGCTGTGACGCGGCAGACGGCCAGGATCGCGGTGGCAGGATAAATTGTTGTGACCAAATTTGTCATCCATGGTGCCGCATCGGCACCTGTGTGGCTGTTGAACTGCCACACCCAGGCCCAGGGCAACCCCGACTCTGACAGTCTCGTTCGGCAGCAGGATACCGATATTGACGACAGGCAGCGCTGACAGCCACGCTCCACTGTGCGGGGCGGCTGCAGCCAGGAGACGAGCGCGGTCCACCTGGTTGGCCTGAGTCAGGAGGTGATGGTAGCGTCGGGTGGATGCGAGCTCGTCCAAGTGGCGCTGGGTGGGAGGCACTTACGGTGAGTAGTCGGGGCACTGCCGCTCTACGAAGTCGCTGATGGCCGACGTCAAGGACGCTGTTCTGTCGCCGCTCTCACGGCCGTTGATCAGACGAACCTGCTCCTCTGTGGTCTCCAGCGAAGCGATATGGGCTGGCAGCGCCACGTCCGCCATACGTTTGCACGCCGACTCCTCCCAAACGCACGGGCAGCGACGCCTGCGTCCAGCTGTCGTCATCAAGCTGGATGCTGCAACTGCACGAGATGGCCGCCTGCATCAGCAGATCGATGTGGCCAAGCTCCTCCTCCGCTACGTAAACAGCCGCGACCCGCATCAAATACGTGGCCCGAGGTACCGACGCATAGCGGGACAGGAAGAACAAGGCCGCATGACGGCCGATATGCGCCGTTCGCTCGATCAGCAGACGAGTTGTGGCCTGTATTTTCTCCAGCGCAGCCATGACACCAATCTGCCGTACAGGCGCGCCGAGCAGTCAGCTGTTGCAGCGGCGTCTCCGTTGCTGCATTAAACAGCGTCTCCGCCACGCCGTTTTCCGGCGTTGAAAGACCCGCGCTGTGTGTGGCGTCTGCGTGCGCAAGAGTGCTCGTACGGGAGTATTGTTGCTCCGCAGGGTCGGTGCGTCCTTGGCTGCCAAAGGGGGCCGGAGATCCTCTGACTTCGCAGGCTGACGCCAGACTGGTGAGCTAGAATTTATCGACGTTGAGCTCTAGGCCTTTCGCGCTTATGGCTGGCACCAACATTTCCACATCGGCAGCAATGACGTCCTACTGAGCTCACCACAAGAGCAAAGAGCAGGGGACCGAGGGGATCACCCTGTTGAACGCCACGGCTTGACCAAATGTAGGTGGTACCCAGATACAGCGGCGTCGGTTGTGAGTACACCTGTGAGACGAGCGCCGCTGCTGCGGGAAATCGGCAGTACACCGCGTCCAGTACAGCCCTCCTGGACACCGAGTTGAAGGCGTTGCTGATATTCATCTTCGCGATGGTGTAGTCTTGACCCACGTGGCTGGCGGCGAACTTTCGGGTGGCGTGGACCGCAGCCTCACAGCCGAATGGCGTGCCGATACCAAGCTAGACGGGTCGGAACTGGGTGCCGGCCGCAGCGGTCAAGCGCCTCGCCACCAACTTGCTGGCCAGGCGGCGGTAGACACCGCCTACCGCTATTGGACACAAACCACCGGTCTTCTTGCGCAGAGCGACGAGTCGGGCGTCGTAGAATATCGCTCGGGCCAAGTCTGGAATTTATCCAGCAATGGCGCAGTTGCAGAGGGCGGCGAGGGCTGAAAGCAACCGGCGACCGGCCTCAGCCGTCCTTAGCGACACCAGTTGGCGCAGGTGCAGCGGTCTGATGACGTCGAGGCCGGCCGACGAGCCCGTCGGAAAAGCGCAGATGGCCAGCTGTACGTCGTTGTCGTCCACCGTTATGCGGGGCAGGTCGTCTGGGCAGCGAGGAAGTTCCTCTCCCTTTGGGGCGGGAGGATGTTCGGCCTGTAGCGCCTCAGCGACCTCTTCGCTCGGTGACGCGACGCTGTCAGATGTGTTGAGCAGACGCAGCGCTGTGCGGATGTCGCCGTCCACACATTTGCTCTTCACCTGGCGGGCCAACGCGTCGCTGGAGGACTCAGACCGACTGGCTTCCTGTCTCCTGCGGGTCGACGTATCGGCGTCTGCCGCTGCGGTGCTAGCCATGGGACCGACGTAGGTGTAGGACATGAGGCGCCACCAGGAGGATAACGAACGCTGCTGGAGCGCCGCAGTGATCAGGCAGGTGAGGTCGGATGCCACTCGATGCCGCAGGCCTCGTGGAATGTGCTGCGTCACTCGCGTTTTTGACCGGAACTCCGCCAGTGCAGCTGCCTGGTCAAGCGAGTTGTCCGACCCAGCGGTATCCTCCACGGCGTCCACCAACACTTGCTCCCGCAGACAGCCGTCACAGTGCCAAATCGGTGGCCTTGGCGCGCGTCAGTCCAACGCAGGTGAGGTGGAAGGGTCGCTGACACATGTCACACGCTACCGTGCGCTTCCTGCGGCTTGCCGATCCGCACGAGCTGCAGGCCGGCACGCTGACAGCGTCTGACGAAGACGACTGCAGCGAAGGTAGAATGTTTTCCCCCGCCGACGTCGGTCGATCTCGCCCGACCATGTTCATCTCGATGGCTAGGCAACGTTCCAGCCGGCAGACAGCGCAGGAACGGCTTATCGACGACACGGCACATCTTCCTTCTCGTCTGCATACGATGCTGCTCCTGTCGCTGTACTGATGTCGCTCAAAGAACACCAGGCAGGCGCGACACAGAAGGGCTCCATGTCTGTGTCGGCATGGGCCCGTGTCACCGCACACATCACATAAATTAATCGAGACAAGGCTCGCTTATCGCTGGCAGGGGTGTGGCAAATTTGATCACCGCAACGGCCGAGGTGATTGTGTATATTATTAAATCTAAATCTATCTACTAATTGTATCATACCGGAATTTAGTGTAGAAGCGCCATGGATTTCCAAGTCGCGAGATATTACCACATACTATTCCTCCGCATATGAAGCAGCAAAATGGTCAGCTGAATAACGATAACAAATATTCAAAATCCTATAATCCTGGCTCAGATTGAGGCCTTCAACGGCTCACCACTTCTCCATTGCCAAAGCACCGAATGCGAGGTTGAAACACACGACACACTATACACGTCCACGAAAGATTAGCTCACTAAAACTTCCAGAGCTGTCGAAAATCGCATATAAATTCGGAGCTCGATCGCACACGTCCTCCCTCACCAACTCAAAGTTGTCAACCCAATAGTTGTCAACTTGTAGTGAACTGATTCACTGAGATAATCACACAGCGTATTCACTAGGCAGCACGAGACTCAACGAGTAGCACGCGAGCGAGCAGGTGAATGAGTGAACGGACATGCACCGCACATTATATAGAGGGCATGGCGGCTTCATAAGTTTCTAGAGCAGGATTTCAGAATGTTCTAGACAAAACTGGAAATTCATGAATATATATTATTGATGATACACAGGCGACGAAATAAGATAAAAACAAAAAAATAATACTGATGGCTAAAATTCAAATACAAAACCTTGATCAACTATCTAGCAATAAAATATCTAGATATTTTAGGGCACCTACAAACTCAAAAGTTGATTCTTACTTGTATGTGTCTGTAGAGCGTGTATGCACTTCCGTAAATGCATATTGAAATAATAGAGGGAGCTCGTGTTGTGAGCAAGTTTGGAAGCCACTGAATAAACAAACAAACAAACAAACATGTATTTGATATAGCGCCAAGTAGAGCAGAGGCGCGTAAAAGAGATAAACTGGTGCGAACAATATAAAGGAGTATTAGCTCATAGAGGGAAAATACATGAGCCAGCAAAAATAACACACATGATAAAAAAGAGAAAAACGAGTATAAAACAGCAAAAGAAATATTTTACACAGTAACAAACATCACATGACACATCACATCATAGATTAACACTGGTAACCAAGAAAAACGAATGTAGAGAGAACAAGATTTAGTGCTGTCGGAATGGAGGAGTTAGAGGTGTGGGCAAAGATAGCAAAAATTTTTGCAGAGCAGAAGAGAATGAGGAGTATGATTTTTGCTTCAGGACATGAGGAGGAAGTTGATTGTAAAGACGGGGAGCAGAAAAGTAGAAAGACTTGGCTGACCAGTTTGACTCATGAAGAGCAGGAGGAGAAACAAGAGGTACAGGACGACGACTGGAAGGTCGCTCGTTACACTGTAGGAGGGTAAGTAAGTAGGAAGGGGGAGAAGGCGAGTGAAGAAGTTTATATACAAGACAGCAGAGCTTATGATGGATCCTCGAAGGGACTGGCAGCCAGCCTAGTTGCCGAATATGTACAGAGGTTGGTGTCCTAGGTGGAAGACGCAAAACGAATCGACAGGAAAGGTTAATGATTGACTGAAGGGATCGAAGAGATTTTTGAGGTAGGTGAAAAAATAGAGAATTGCAATAGTCAAGACGGGAGAAGATATAGGAATTAACAAGAAGCAGTGCAGAGGATTCGTCGATGTGTCGGCGTATAGGGTAGAGTTGGCGCAGGATGAATCGACAGGATCGAGTAAGGTTTGAAAGATGTTTGGAGAAATCAAGTGAAGGATCAAAGACAATGCCCAAACAAACAGCCTAACAGACAGACAATGCCTAATCAGCTGACGTCTGACCCTGGACTGATATTTGTATTTTTGACTTATTTTCCTAATACATAATCTTTCCCCGAGGTGCCTGACAGTATAATGCCTCAAATTATGCCTGAATAAGATTTTTTTCAAGATGGTCCTTCCTTTCAATCATTTCAATTATATTTTGTTGCTTCGTTTAGTCATTTTTAAGACGGAAGTAGTGATAAATGATATAGAGACTAAAGAAGTAAGGGTGAATAAATAGATATAAAATATTGTTATTATAAACGATGATTTATCGGTTTTTTAATTATCTAATTCTACCCCTTTCAGTTATTGTTTATTATTTACTCTTTGGTGCATTCAGCAAGGGGTTTGCTCACTTTTTCTCCTATACTCTTTCTGTCTTACTCTCTTTCTCAACTCGCTTTGGATGCTCGTTGTTGTGACGTAAATTTCTCCACGTGCAAATACGTATGGCAGAGAGGAGAAATGCATGTCTGAGCTTAAGCTTGTGTGTATATGTATGAATGCATGTGTGTATGTCTGCGTGTATGTATGTATGTGTGTGTGAGTGTATGTGTGTCAATGACGTGTTATTTTGAGCGCGCAAATCTTCGTGACATTTGTATGCATTTGTGTGTCTGTTCGTCTGTGTATGTGTGCATCTATGTATGTATGTATGTTTGTGCGTATACATCTGTGTGTGAGTGTGTGTGTGTGCTTGCAGTCAAATATCCTTCAGTTTGCATGTGTGTGTGTGTATGCGTACGTATGTTTCCGCGTGTGTTTACGTGTGTGTGTGTGTGTTTTTTTTTGCGTGTGTGTGTGTTTGTGTGTGTGTGCGTGTTTTTCTACACGTGGCACTCATACAAAATGTATATTAAATATATTAAATACGAAGTCACAACAGTCACCACACACATATACACACATACATACATACATATACATACATACACATACATACACACACTCACACACACATACATACACACATACACACATACACACACACACACACTCACACACTCACACACTCACACACATACATACATACACACACATACACACAAACACTCACATACGCACATACACAAAAACACACGGACACACACATATATACACACACACACACATACATACACATACACATGCTGATAACACTTGCATATTGCTCGGGCAATTTTCAACACCGCCTGTTGCACACTTGAGCTGCAATGTTGTCGACAATAATGGCGCGGCCGGCGGTCGGAGACGTTATTGGCGCACTTGTCATTCTACACCGTCGCTGTGTGGCATATCCGTCATTCGTCGATTGTTGCTCGGGTCGTGCACATTTGGCAAGTTCATTGCACGCCGGTTTGTCGTCTGAGCTTTACGGAAATCGACGAGCAATTCATCACATCGGTCAAATGTCTTCCCTGTATGATTTCACGGCGAAGACCTTGAAAGGTCAGTTTAACAGGAAATTCAGCATTTTGTTTCAGCAGTCTGTTTTTATTTTTTTTCTGTTGTTAGTTTTATTTTCTGTTTTTCATTTTTGTTAGATATTTTTATGATATTTTTATCATTTCAATAATATCATTCATCATTTAAAGTAAATAGTTAGAAGTTCTATAATTTAATTTACTTGGATTACGCTTAATAATAATACTAATCATATTATTGATAATATAGGACAAACCTTAGTCACTAAAGGGTTGCAAATATATTTCTTACGTAAATATATCTATACATATAAAAGAGATCCTCTGTCTGTCTGTGTGTTTATCTGTCCCACCCTCCTTGGTCCATTTTCAGCAAGCTGCTTCTCGGTAACCACTTAATGTACCCGCCAACAATTTATACCATTACGCTGGAAATTTTCTTGTCTACACGATAGGATAAATTTAAAATTTTAAAAATGAAACCAAAAAAAGTTATGGCGGTGAAAAGACAAAATGAACCCTGAAAAATGCGAAAATTTTGGTCAATATTCCTACATCTACTCCTCATAAACCAGAAATGGTACAGTAATACAGATTATACCACTGTGTAGAGAATTTTCTGTTCTACAAGATAGGTTATAATTCATATCCAAAAATAGAACATAAAAGATGTAAACATGACAAAATTTCAATCTATATTCTAAATTATGTTTAAACTCCACGCGTCCGATTTTCTATACTATTTTCTCTATTTATCAAAAACTAATTATCACACATCTAAATAAATAATACCATCATGCTGGGAATTTTGTTTGCTACAACACGGTATAATTTTTAAGTTTCCAAAGTGTATTAAAAAAAAGTTACGGCGGTGTGAAGTGTAAATGACAAAGTCAAAAAGGCATAATTATCGCACAAAAACGTGAATATTTTGGTCAATATTCCCCTATCTATTCCTCATAAACCAGCACAGTACAGCTATAAAAATTATACTATTGTGTAGATAATTTTGTGTTCTACAAGAAAAGTTATAATTTATACCCACAAATGATACAAAAAATGTGTAAAATTGGCAAAATTGTCAAATACATCCAAAATTACACTTGATCACCGGGCGCCTAAATTAATTCATTTTTCTACCTATTTCTCAGGAACTATTTGTCAAACATTAAAATAAATTATATCATCGTACTGGAAATTGTCTTTTTAAAATGCGGTATAATTTTTAATTTTCCAAAGTGTATCTGAAGGAAGTTACGGCGGTGTAAATTCAAAAGGACATATTGCCAATTTGACAGCTATTATGCGCACTTGCGATTACACAGGAATATACTACTGTGTAGATAATTTTGTGTTATACAAGATAAGCTATAATTTATACACACAAATGATACAAAAAACCTGTAAAATAGGCAAAATTCTCAAATTCATCCATACACATGAACACATGAATACACAAACATGAAACATGAAACATGAAACACATGAATATACACTGATTAAATTTCACTGAAGTCCAATCACAATTAAGAATGCATCATATTAGCTCCAAGCATGGATGGTGTGGTTTTATTGGGTACAGCTTAATTAATGCTACACTATACTGAATAGAAAGGCTATATTGTCCTCAATATTACTGGGAACAAAACTACAGTAGTAAATACTACTGGGAACAAAGTTAACTACTGAATTTTACTGTATAATTTAATTGGTTTAATTTCAAGTTGCATAAGCTTAAGTTGCATAAGGATATGGGTTGTAATATCATGCAATGCCAACTATATGAATATGCTGTTTTAGCGGACGCATAAATCTGGAATTATAGAGATGACAGCAGGTTTCATAGTTTTGATAGTGTTACACTTCTGAATTACTACACACGAAGGACGGGTGTGAATTTGAGCAGTGTTGAGGGAAAAAACTTCGTCAATAATTAAAACAAGAATTTACAAATATGTATTTTTCTATTGGATCAGCTTTTTGCTTTTTGATTCATTATATTTTATTTATAGTCCCGCACGACGGGCGGGTTTAAATACGAGGCTGTTCGAGGGAAAATATTTTGTCACATCTAAAATAAAAACATTCATATTTAGACTTTTCTATTGTTTAAGAATTTTTAGGGGTTTACTTTTTCTTTTTTAATTTCTAATCGTTTTTTATTAATTCAGTATTCATTATACTTTATTTATTGTTCTGCTCAACGGGCGGGCTTTAATGATAGATGGTGATGTTGAGTTATAAATATATTTTGAAAACAGTATGATAAAAAAATTTGTCATTTTTCATTGTTTTGTGTCTGAGTTCTGAATCATTCAGCACGACGGGCAGGTTTAAATATGAGGCGGTTTAGGCAAACTATTTTGTCAAAATAATATAAAAAAATAGAAATTTAGACTTTTTATGGGTTTACTCTTTTATTTATTAATTCATATTTATTTTCTCTTATAAATTGAATAAAAATTTAATGGTATAAATTGTTTCGCACGACGGGCCGGTTTATATGCTAGAATTTCCATTGTTTGTTGTGTTTTTGTTCTGAATTATTCCGCACGACGGGCAGGCTCAAATATGAGGCGGATTGAGGGATAATATTTTGTCAAATTTAAATTTAAAATATTGACATTTTGAGTTTTTTATTGGTGAACGTATATACAGGTTAAATTTTTTGCTTTTTTATTTGTATTCAGTTTATTTTATGGATTGAATATGAATTTTACTTTATGAATTGTTCCGCACGACGGGCGGGCTCAAATCTATATATATATATATAAATATAAAAGAAATTATCTGTCTGTCTGTGTGCGTGTATGCTTGAATATGAGGTGACCTAACTGCGCGGGCTCAATGGTATAGATCAGGGCCTTGAAACGTAAACGAAGCGATGGATCATGTTTATGAGATAATATTGTCCCGGGGGCATCAACTGTAGACAATAGAACGTTTAATTTCACCGTGTAAAACGAGTTCATATACAAAACTAACGGATTTGACTTCAAGGTCCAGAACGGATCGTGTTTGAGTTCTGAATTATTCCGCACGTCGGGCGGGTTTAAATATGAGGCGGGCTGAGGGAAAATATTTTGTCCAAATAAAATAAAAAATAATGAAATTTAGACTTTTCGATTGATTTAGGTTTTTATGAGTTTGCCATATAAATTTTTTAATTTGCAATATTTTTATGAATTTTTCCGCACAACGGGCGGGTTTTAATGCTAGTAAGTATATAAATATGTTCCTCATGTAAATAAACAAACATATTAATTGTTTTTCTGTATGTTAATTCTTTCTGAGCATTAATACTAAAGACGTCCATTTACAAATGTTTTTCTCAACGATTGTCGTTGCTTTTTGTGTGCGTGTTTCGTGGCGTTGTGTGATGTACACAAACGTCCAACTGCGCCTTCACAGCTGTAAAAACTGGTCGTGAATGCCAACTCGTACACACACGGTGGCTCACATCGTCGCTGGGTTTTTGCGGGACTAATCATCAGTGGCGACACCAAGCAGGGTCATGGAGTCTCTTCTAAAATATACCAAGCCCCCCTCCCGGAGCTTTCCTAAATCCCAACCATGAACATTTCGAGTGTAGTTCCTCATGTTCCTAATATATTTACATTTAGCCCCCCTCCAGTCCCCCCCTCGGCTGAAATACTGGTGCCGCCCCTGCTACACACTTGATGGCGTCATTTCTCTTCCCCGTCTCATCGGCAGTAGAGTGTGAGAGCAAGAAGACAGAGCGTGTGCAAACTGGTGTCTTTCTTGCATCACATCTGATGTCCTTCAAGTTGCAGCTTGTGTGTACTGCTGTTTCATTTGTGTGTTCATGTTGGTATTCTGCATCCAGCGAGAGGCCTAAGCTGATTAATTTGCAACATTTGCAACACTGCGTTCTCTACTCACATCCTCTCTTGCACTCAATCCCCAACCCTCCTGAGTCAGCTCATTCTCCACTCCTCACATCATGCAAGTTTCACATCTTGTATTGCAAAAGGCAGTGCAATGCTGCAAGGCTGTACTAGACTACAGTATTAGACCCAGCCATCCTGACATCTTAAATTATCTTAAAATGGTTCCGTTATAAGATGTAGTATTTTGTATTTGCATCTATTTAGACTTTTTGTCTCCACAATTGTGCCGCTAATATTGTTCGTAATCGTAAGGCACTGTCATCGCATGATCCCTGACAAACGTTGCCTCATTATTTCAGCAACATCAGGTGTATCGTATTAGCATATCTAGCATCGTTGCTTCGTCCAAACTCATCGTCCAAACTTCGTTGTCTCATACTGTGTTTTTACTTCAATTCCCCACTTCTTGATGAGCCAGTGTAGATTATCCACAGGTTGGGGACCATTGTCTAATACGAGGACTCCTGTGCAAAATTACAGGGAATTATTGCTTTACTATGCTTCATATTTTGACCTGGATGAAACATTGTTCTCTTGAAGAAACTTTCTATAATTTGAATGAGCATTGAATACAAGTTTTGTTATTACGTCATTTGTATATTTAACCTTTTAATATAACTATCAAGAACTCAGGAGGTGCGATAACTGACTGTTGATTTGAAAATGGTGCGAACAATGAAAATGGTTGAGAACCACTGTTCTGGAGCAGTGGTTCTCAACCTTTTTCTTGCCGTGACCCCCTTAAACACAATGTGAGTCCTTGTGGCCCACCAGAAACCGTCAATAGCCCTGCTAGAAGTCCTTGTGACTCTCATACACACGTGGATCGCCACAACGCGATTTCTCCATAGGATTAGCTCATGTACGCCGGTGACTATTTCCACCCAACACCAAAATATCACCACGACCGGAACACACGATTGAAATTTGCAACATCGACAATAATAATATAAACTATTAAATTGGTTCAACAAATGTTTCGTGGCCCGTGAGAAAATATGGTGGCCCCCCATTTATATAATTTCGTCCTATGTCCCCTCAGAAAAATCCCGTGATCCCCAAGGGGCCATATGACCCACGTTGAGTAACACTGTTCTATTCGGAAAGTTTGTCTCTGCTTGTGCTCATTGAAACTGGAATATAGTTATACAATGTAGCTCGGATATCTGAGAGTTGTTGGGAGTGGAGAAAAAGTCTCTCATATCCGGGCTACACTTTATTGTGCATATTTCATACTGATTGGTGGTTGAGAGATTGATTTGTGTGTTTGCCTGGTGTGGCTGGCAGGCGAGGAGGTGAGCTTGTCCAAGTACAAGGGTCGTGTGGTTGTGGTGGAGAACACGGCGTCGTTATGAGGCACGACCACTCGGGACTTCACCCAGATGAACCTGCTCATCGACAGGGTTGGTCCCGAGAGGCTGGCTGTGCTCGCCTTCCCCACCAACCAATTCGGACACCAGGTAAATATCCGGACAACAGGTACATCCGGAGAAAATGCGACAATTTAGAGATAAAATCGTTAGTTGGTTATATGGTTATCTTACGGTTTTGTTATTCAATAAGGTATACATGCGTGCGTGCATGACATGCATATGAATCAATAAATGCGGATAAATACTAATAAATATATACGAGTATATAATTAAGGCAAAACAAAAAAATTAACAGTTATTTCCGCTCTTTCAGTAGCATTATATTGTATTTGGCCTTGAAATTATTCAAATTGTTCAGCGAGAAAACATCCTCCCAACACACAAACACAGCACATTCAAATCACATTCCAATCACATACTGTGGCCGGAATCAATCAACGCTGTAATTGTTTTGTACGGCAACGAATTGGAGCCAAACAGTCTGCTATACATTCAATTATCCTGTTATTATGATGCGTGAGGTCTTGCAATTTCAATAAATCTCAAACTGATACTGGGTCAACGTTCTTGAGCTATTTATATATTGAAAGCTAATTGGAAAACTGTTTCAGAACAAACAAGCTTTGCCGGGAAATAATTGTTATCTTGCAATAACTTTTGTATTGGTTTCTCAACTACATTTCATCAAAATAGTCACACAGAACAATTATAAATCTGTATTGCACAGGAAGTTTCCGACTTTCCAACATTCCATGAGCAATTTTTTTAATACTTAAGGACAAATATTTATTTGAAAAATGCTAGTAAACTTTTATTTTCCCGGACGCTAAAATAAATGAACAAGATGGAATTTGTAGAGCGCAAATTCTATGAATTGCATGTCCGCCCTAATTAAATGTCATTACGTAAATACCTAACCATATAAAAGTCGTACCTATTAAGATTTATGCAAAGATATTTTTGATGAAAATAAAACTTTATAACGATGGCAAAAGGGTCAAACGTTTCCTAAACGTTGGTCTTTCAGAAGCCAATATACTGGACATTTGGAACTTACTGTATTAGAAAACTTTGCTTAGAAACACATCACGTGTTTGTCTAGAAACATGGCCAATATTTGTAATCACATATGAGGCTAATAAAGCTCTTATCTTGTGTATGTGTGTGTGTGTGTGTGTGTGTGTGTGTGTGTGTGTGTCAGTGGAGCATGAGGTCTTGTTATTGAGCAAGTTTTCAAGCAGCAGGGTATCTCAGAATCTTTCTCAGTGTGTTGTGTCTGGATTAATATCCTCATGATTCGTCTCGCTAGAAGTCCACCATATTGAGCCAATAACACACGAACTATCTCGCCTGATTCATATCTGGAAACGCACAATACAAGCAGAATTAAGACAACCCCTACATTGGGATAAATCTCTGTCTATGCTAAATCACAATCCCACAATTAAATTCATGGAATAAATTATAATAATTAACCAATCTAATATAAACCATTAATTAAATATTCAACAATTATAAATATAATAATAATAAACACCAATAATTATACTAATAAATAAATGATTGAATTGTTTTATATAAATAAGTAATTGAAATACAATATAAACTACTTAGTTGTATCGAGCCCAAGGCGTTTTGCTATTCCCGTGGCATACGAGCCCGTTGCTAGTCAAAATATTCAATTTGTCGACGAAATATTCACCGACAGGTGTTCTAGTGTGACACGTCTCGTTCTCAGTGTTTTTCTTGTTGAGTGAATTGTGAGCTAGTCGGTCGATAATGAGCGAGACCAAGGAGGCTACCCCAGGGGTGCTTGATTATTGCCTACAAACTGTGTGTGTGCGTGTGCGTGTGTGTGTGTATGTGTACAGGAGAATGGTGACAAAGATGAAATTCTCAACACGTTGAAATATGTGAGGCCGGGCTGTAATTTCGAGCCCAAGTGCGATATTTTTGACAAGCTCCAGGTGAATGGATCTGCAGCGCATCCTTTATTCAAGGTAATTCTCGTCATGAACGCTTACAAGCCAAATGCAAGCCATCTTCCATTTAACGGGGACTTGAAACCAAAGATCTGATATAACAATACGTTCAATTTACGGTGGAAGGAATTTATTTGAGTGTACCAGGACAAATGTCATGTCTAAGCTAGATATTCCGATCTAGATTTTCAAATATATTTCATTCCAATGTCCGTTGTATTTACTAGAAAAACAGTGTTTTTCACAGGGATGTTAAGGAGTATTTTATGAAGTACATTCATTTTTAGTATTCAGATTTCGCGCACATACAGAGTTTTTTGTTGTAATAATTTTAAAGTCACTTCGTCACCAAGTTATCTACAGTTTGCGCAAAAGGATTTTCTTGTAGTTTGCCGCTAATTGGTCAGACTTTTGTTTGCCATTTTCTGCGCTGGTCACGCAACATAGCGTGTGTATTGTAAAAGTGCTTTGTGGACCGCATTTGCACAAATAGACATTAGTGATATTTGAGCTTTGCTCGACATTTGGTTTCAGCTGTGCTAAAACCATTACGATGTTCTCGCACAGTAAGGGCGGATCCAGAAATTCTCATAGAAAGGTCAAGTTCCGTGTCTTTTTAACAATATGTGATTGACAAGCAACAGCCAAAATTATACATCCCGTCTATAAATTCTAGCATATATGTTAGCACACAAAAATATTTAGGCGTTTGAGGGAAATTGAATGAATTCGCTTTAATCTAGGATAATCTGGCTAAAGTTTTTGTGTGGTTTTGTAAGTGCTTATTTGTATAAATGTGCATACAAATTTTATCCAACCAAGCCCAGGTTTTAACAAATATTATTTTGTTATTGATGTGTTGTTATTGCACATGATTGGGTAGAATACTAATAAAACTATTACAAATAATAAAAAAATATTCTTAATTACTAATAATTAATTGAATTAATAAATACTATATTCTAATTATAATTATAATTTCAATTTCGACGAGTAAACGGCGTTTTTCATGTGGTTGCGACAGTTTTTGCGCAGTGCGCTGCCAACGCCGCACGACGATGCCGTGTCGCTGATGGCCGATCCCAAGTCGATCATCTGGGCTCCAGTCACGCGCACCGATATCGCCTGGAACTTCGAGAAATTTCTGCTGGATGTCAACGGCCGTCCGTTTCGCAGGCACGAAAAAGACAAATGTTTTTGGGTCGCATACTGGATTAGCCCAGTAACCTGGTGTCCTGGTCCCTGAGTCCCCCAAAAATCAGTAACCTGGTCCCTGAGTCCCCCAAAAATCCTGATCCTGAAGATCAAGAAGCATGCAGCACATATACGCTATGTATAGCATAATTGGTTTATTATTCTATAGATTTTTTTCAGCATAAAATAATTCGGTGTTCATCTTCCCTGTTATATTTTTGTCCTTGCTAGCTCTTGTTTTCTTCTTTTTGAGCTCCCGTTTTGATGTAATTATTGCTCTTGTATCTCTCTATACCATGTTTATCGCACCTTTGTTGATTATTGCGCTATATCAAATACACGCTTGTTGTTGTTGTATATATTCTGTATATAACCAAATATTCAGCATATTCTATGCTGGGGTTTAATATTATATTTAATCTATTTGCCCCAGCAGTAATATGTAGTATTGTTTGTGTATTTCTCACAGATACAGCAAAAAATTCGAAACCATCGATTTGGAGGACGACATCAAAACACTGCTGGCGGCTTCCAATCGCAAATAAACACAAAATGAGGCACTTTGATGAACTTGGCTTTAGATAGTGTTTGACGTTTGCCCGTGTGTGTGTGTGTGTGTGCATGTATGCGCGTGTGTTAGTGTGCATGTTGGTGGTGATATGAAGGTGTAGTCATGAACGTGTCTCGCCGCGGGGACCGCACCGGAGCAAAAGACCACACAACATGTGCACTCACATGCTCATTGTGTTATCCTCACAAACCTTGCACTGCACTTGGCTATCAAATTATTATTTCAGTTTCCAAATTGCAGAAAACCGAAACTTTCCGAATAAATGTTTCCACCTGGGATTTTTATATTGCAATCTTTACCGCAGCGGTTATTAAGCTGTTTTTGGAAGCGATTCAATTGTTTCGCAAATTAAACATCACGACCCAATCCTACACAGATACTCACAGATATCATTCTCATCAACACACAAATATTATTTCATAAAAAATACAGAATATCTAGATATATAATATTTAGAATACATTGACACCATAGATAACATATTCCATGTAGATGGGACTACATAGAAGCAGAATGAATATTGTCTGCGACCCTTAGCAAACCCGATAAAACGGCTTGGTGACCATGGGTATATCCTGGCGGTATGAGGGGATATAAACCCCTGCAAATTGGCTGGTGGTATGAATATTCAATTATAACCCCCGTGAATTCTGATGAGTTCGGTTCATTGGGCATATTACCATCAAAATCAGCATAACAAAAAATAACTACACGGAAAATGTAAAAATTATATGTTTTAAAAATTATACTTTACGCAATATACTTTTCATAGAGGTATGTGCTATAATCGATTAGGCCGAAAACAGTTGAGGATCTCATGCAATTGACCAACTGAGTCATCTTTGAACACACTAATACATGATGGCTGACATCCCCCGAGCCTCGACACAAATCTACAACCCTGTTGGCGACCCAAAGGTTGGAGAGGTGGAAATTTAAGGACGCTAGCCCCCAAAATGACTCGTCGCTGAATTTCTTAGATATATTGACACATGGAATTCCTGCTGGAAACCAACGATTTCACGACGACGTTTCTCTCAACGATTTCACGAGTATACATCGAGCACACACTCACACTCACACACACACACACACACTCACACACACACACACACTCACACACAAACATCGGGAAGTGCCTCAAAAACACTGACACACACAATGGCGGATCCAGTCTTGTCTACCGGGGAGGAATTAATAGAGCAAATGTGATGAAATTCAATGTCCCAATTCGATGATAAATGAATATTACCACAATTAAGAAAACCCCAAAAAAATGTTCGATCGAAAAAGATATATCAAGCCTTGGTAATACAAAAAATTCTCCAATTTATCCCAGCATTCTTATCATTTCAAACAGGAATGCAATTTTCGATGAGGAAGCCACCCGTGATCCGCCAAAGTTACACAAATTCCATAAATTCCACAACGACAAGATTAACAACAGCGATAAACAACAACAACAACAATCCTACTACATCTGGAATATGTTCCGCTTGGCTTGACGTAATTGATCGGTGTGATCACATCACGTCACAATGTTCTTTGGAGCGATATTTGAGACGTGAAAATTACGTCTACAGTGAACTGGCAATGCCCATGTCCACACGCGGTAACAAACATACACATTTACACACAGACATACACACACACATACAGATGCTTTCAGAAAACAGGCCATATATCATTGTACTAATACACCGAAACTATGCGCAATGCTTAATTTCACAATAAAATGTCGTATTTAGCTAATGAATCAACAATTAATCCAACATACACCCGATTCATTATCACACTGTGTGTGTGTGTGTGTGTCTGTATATGTATGTGTGTGTGTGTGTGTGTGTGTGTGTGTGTGTGTGCATGTATAATACCACTGCGCTGAAGACAACAAATAATTTAACAATTTCAAATCACCACTGATACATTGACGGTAACGTTCAGGAAGACATCATGACATCAAGACTCTGCATGCGCGAGATTTCATTGTCCGTTTTGTTCATTGTGTGTTTTTCAACGCTCTACTACATAACACCTACACACACACGCACACACAAACACACAAACAGACAGACACTACCACACGACCCCGATGTGGAAATTGTGCATAACCAGAATAAACGAAAGGTGAATACGAACAATTTCATTTGCACATGACAAGCCACGAATGCTACCTCCGCTAATGGAATGTGTCGTCAAATAGCGCGAAAAAAACACACGCCATAGCTACCCTGTGAAATATTTTGCGAAACACTCAATACACACACACTGACACACAAACACACACACACACACACATACACACACATTGACACAAATAATGACAAAACGCAAACGACCGCAAAGCCACTCAAAAACATCGGAAAAACACGTGCTAAAATATTCAACAAATAATTAGCCAAACACTCAAACAAATCCATCACTCTTATAAATCGATCACAACTTGTATCAAAGTCAATGTGGAAATCTCCGAACTAATATGATATCCCATATATGGCGCGTATACACACACAAACACATACATAAACACACACATACAAGCTAGTACAGTAAACAGTGGATAAACACATTAATGGCGATACAAAGATAATCATGATGGAAGCATACAGTGAGAATGTGCAGTTGTGATTATCAAACACCGCACATAAACTGGACAACTCAAATCTGTCCGTGTGACTCAACACAGCACCACACACACACACTCTCTCTCTCTCTCTTGCACTCTCTCACTCTCTTTCTCTGCCCTCAACTACATCAACAACAACAACAACATCAATAACATAACAACACGTAAGTGGAAGCATTGTTCAAACATTCCACTGCGATACAACACGCTTGACATTTGGAATTGACGTCGTATGTGTATGTGTGTGTGTGTGTATGTATGTGTGTATGTGTGTGTGTGTGTATGTGTGTGTGTATGTGTGTGTGTGACATTTCAGGTATGTTCCATTAACACTTCATTAGCGCTTCCGAAGTGCTTCTGATTTGAATGAGAAGTTGTTATTAATGGCGTAGAACAGACATTTATTTTGTTTGTTTGTGTTTGCCGAGTATTTATTTTGAGCTTAATTCGTTCGGTATTGCAAAAGTACTGAACTTAATTTTTCAATATCAAGCAAACAAAATGAAATTGTAAGCAGAAATATTAACACACGCAAGCGGAACAAACAAAACCGCAATTAAGTGATAAACAATAATTAATACCGCACATTTATAAAAGTGTTCAATTCATGCACTTCGGAAGTTTCTTACTTCTGAAGCTATTGGTCGAACATACCCTTCGTGACACACACACACACACACACACACACACACACACACACACACACACACACACACACAGACACGCCGAATTAGAGAGACGCGTTGGCGGTGGAAGACGCAAGCAGGACGGAAGGACGGCAGGCCCACGGACCCTGCCGCGTCAAACTCGCCACGCGCACGTCCACATACGTCGACAAATTGAGCTGCGCCGCTTGCCGCCACGACGCACTCTGCTGTCGAACCTACAAGACATACACGTGTATTTTACGCAACAAACACACACACACACACATACAGGTTCAGAACAAAAAAATATTCCGACACTCAGAATCAAACAGGAATTATAATTTCGGCCTTCAAAAACGAAGAATCATAACAGATGTGCAAAATATAGCTTCCCCAATACAGGACAATATATTATTGGAATAAATTACCGAAAGAAATTGTCAACCAAACCACAACAGAAATGTTTAAACAGAAGTATGATCTCTGGAAGGATGGAGTCACGAGTTTTACTGGCTCATTCCTGCCGAAACAGCTCGGTGAGAACAGACACACACACACCTCACCTAACCAACCCAATATAACCTAATTTATTGAAACATCAATACATATTTATGTTTGATAATAATGAAAGAGGACTGTAATATACTGAGACACGCGGAAAATGAAAGAGAGGACCGCTTCTGGAAGCAGTCGGAGAACGTGGTGAAATAAGCCGAGGTGCTGAAGAAAAACGGACTCCACGGCACGCTAGCACAATATAAACACCAAGTGAAGAGGTTAACACATTGAAGCGAAATTAGAATGAGGAGGAAATATCGCAAGTGAAATATCACCAGACGTTGCAGATATAGGCACGAAGTGTGTCCTCAGTGGCGGCGGGAACCTGGAAGATTAAGGAAATAGCCGCAGGCACTTGGCAAAACACAGGATGATCAGATTGCGAATCTCTAAAATGACGACATTTGTGCGAAAATGTGAGTTTTTTATTGATTGAAAAATGTAATTTTTATTGTAAATTTTACCTTTTATAGGCAAATGACAAATTTTCTGATTAACCTTGTTTATGCACCGATGAAACCATTATAAACTCGCAGAAGGAACATATAAAATTTAACCGCTCAAACTATATAAACCCCCGATATTTGAATTATTTTCCAAAAAAACAAAAACCTTCAGCCCTCTTGGCGCGGCCACTGTGACAGCCAGAAAGGAAAGAGGAAGAGGAACAGTGAGAGAGAAAGACCTGGAGATGTTGCAGCGAAAGAGTCTCGACAGCCTGCTGGAAGCGGTCGTTCAGTTTGGCGCGCATTTCCACTCCGTCACGAATTATTGTCTGTCTCTCTTCTCGTTTCAATCTGCCACCATACACACACACACACACACACACACACACACACATACACACACAAACACAAAGACACACACACACCGTCTATGAGCTTGCTCGATGGACATTTCTGTCATTTTATACCTTTATATTCGCATGAAATGATTGTGATGTGAAAAATGTGGCAATAAACTGAACAAACAAACAAACACACACACAAGCACACACACACACACACACACAGACACACACACACACACACAACAGTGTAAGTGAAATTGTGATCAGAACATTCAGTTATCTCGTCGTAATTCACATCGACAAGGTTGATCTCATCAGTTATGAACCGCTGCAGAACTGACATCAAACCGTTTGACCCCAATTGATAAAACAGTTGTAATTCCAAAAAATAGTACAGACAGTGTTATGACTTTTGTGTGTGTGTGTGTGTGTGTGTGTGTGTGTGTGTGTGTGTGTGTGTGTGTGTGTGTGTGTGTGTGTGTGTGTGTGTGTGTGTGTGTGTGTGTGTGTGTGTGTGTGTGTGTGTGTGTGTGTGTGTGTGTGTGTGTGTGTGTGTGTGTGTGTGTGTGTGTGTGTGTGTGTGTGTGTGTGTGTGTGTGTGTGTGTGTGTGTGTGTGTGTGTGTGTGTGTGTGTGTGTGTGTGTGTGTGTGTGTGTGTGTGTGTGTGTGTGTGTGTGTGTGTGTGTGTGTGTGTGTGTGTGTGTGTGTGTGTGTGTGTGTGTGTGTGTGTGTGTGTGTGTGTGTGTGTGTGTGTGTGTGTGTGTGTGTGTGTGTGTGTGTGTGTGTGTGTGTGTGTGTGTGTGTGTGTGTGTGTGTGTGTGTGTGTGTGTGTGTGTGTGTGTGTGTGTGTGTGTGTGTGTGTGTGTGTGTGTGTGTGTGTGTGTGTGTGTGTGTGTGTGTGTGTGTGTGTGTGTGTGTGTGTGTGTGTGTGTGTGTGTGTGTGTGTGTGTGTGTGTGTGTGTGTGTGTGTGTGTGTGTGTGTGTGTGTGTGTGTGTGTGTGTGTGTGTGTGTGTGTGTGTGTGTGTGTGTGTGTGTGTGTGTGTGTGTGTGTGTGTGTGTGTGTGTGTGTGTGTGTGTGTGTGTGTGTGTGTGTGTGTGTGTGTGTGTGTGTGTGTGTGTGTGTGTGTGTGTGTGTGTGTGTGTGTGTGTGTGTGTGTGTGTGTGTGTGTGTGTGTGTGTGTGTGTGTGTGTGTGTGTGTGTGTGTGAATGACTCAATCGATGACACCTGTCCAGATTATAATTCAGCACCACACACATCATCCATCATTACATCCTTAATGTCAGTCGTTCTGCACTTCGCAAAGTCTGTTTTTAATATTGACTTTTTATATATACATAGTTTTATTTTTTTAAGTTTTAGAATCTTATATTTGCTATTCGCTTTCGTGAATTGTATTATGTGTACTCCGCCTATAATTGGGATGTCATCCTGTTGGTTGGTGTGAATAAAAACAAACACCATCACACACACACATCATGCAACATTGCACAGCGCAAACACAACATCAAATACACCACAAGAACCTGTGCAAAAACCCGCAATCAAACGGTGCCAGACAAGCCGTGGAACAACAACAATAGCACTGGTATAGATGGTCAGTGACGTATTCCTGACACTCCCAGCTCACCGAGACATTTCATCCTTGGACACTCCCTTCTTGGACAGCTTCTTGCAGGCGTCTTTGGCATCATTTTCGATCTTCTTCCTCGAGTCGCCCACCTTCTTGTCGTAGAACGCATGCAGTCGCTTCAGTTGTGCCGTCTGCGAGCCACGCACTGCCTTATCCAGACAGTCATACACCTGACAAACACACACACACACACACACTTTTAATGTTAACTTTTTATGTTTTATTTTCAACTTTAACTAGATATAGACTTTATATGTTCATGAATCATATGTGTTTATGTGTAATCACTTTGAGTTTATCAGTGTTTTATGTGAATTCCTTGGAAATTTGTTGATAAAAACCATGAGTGGACAACAAATAAACATTGATTGATTGTTTGACACACACACACACAAATAAACATCTACAATTACAAGCTAATATATATATATAAATAAAATCAGACGGAGATATATAATACGCCTGAATTGTTGGCCATGCAAGTCAAGAAGATAGCAGAAACTCAAATATCAAGAAGTTCAAAATAGCTCGTGCATTTAGTTGAAGTTCTTGGCAGCTAGTGGGGGGAATATGACCCCATTTCCCATCCCCACGCTCGGCATGTACATACCTGTTTGTGTGTGTGTGTGTGTGTGTGTGTGTGTGTGTGTGTGTGTGTGTGTGTGTGTGTGTGTGTGTGTGTGTGTGTGTGTGTGTGTGTGTGTGTGTGTGTGTGTGTGAGTGTGAGCAGTTCTGATTCGGCTTCAACTCTATAAATTTATTATTTATCATTGTTCTTGTCTTGTTGTGTTTCTTGATGTCCGAAGTGCATGCAGTTTATAACGTTCACACACTCCTTCTATTCCACGTTTTTCAAAATTCTTTATTAAAAACTAAAACTGGAAAATCAGGAAAATTGGAGAAACAAAAATCCAGATAGAGGCGAGTATTACCAGAACGATATACTTGTCGAATATATCTCGTTCAGAGGTCGCAATTTGCGAATATACATTCAGCATGGAATCAGCACTGGTAGCAGACGCAGGACATCCAGCCACCGTCCTGCCCGCCTCGTAACTGATACACACAAAACACACACACACACACACACACACACACACACACACACACACACACACACACACACACACACACAATACAGCGAATCGATTCGACAGCGAATAAGCCTGGCCGTCATTCGTGGCAACGCCGCCTCCATTGTTTTATAGTAGTATTGTGAATATGTGTACACGTTTGTAAATATATTTGTGTGTCTCACACACACACACATATGTATTTAACAAACACACAAATACAGAGTGATCATTGGGAATTAAATGTATATTCAATAGTAAAAATCAGTTACTAATAGACATTGCCGAAATATGAATCAAACGTGAAGATTAATTACAGAGTGGCGTTCTATTTGACATCCTATTAGAAGGCGTCGTCGTCGTTCGTTAGCGGTTTTACGGTATACACACACACACACACACACACATACACATACACACACACACATTTTATTGCAATGAAAAGCGCCTATCATGTTGCGATTGCAATGAAAAGCGCCTATCATGTTGCGATTGCAATAAATGCTATTATTATTATTATTATTATTATTATTATACACAGACATTCCAAGTGCAATGCTTGGTTATCCGCCGTTTGGCATTGTTTTCGCCGTGTTGTATTGTGCGGCGTTGTGAAAATATTCGCCATTGCTTCCAGGTTGACGCTAAACGTGTAAGGATTCAAAAACATTAAATTTTGAAAATTTGATTTAATGAATTTCTTCCAGTCCCTCGCCTCCTGCAAAGGCAGCACATTACATTACAACGCTAAACCTAACCTAACCTAAAATCTATGAAAAATATAGAAACGTTTTTGTGCGTTTTTTAAGCGTTTGTTATAAATTAGCGTATTTAATGTTCTTGAATCCTCACACATTTAGCCTAGACATTGCCCCCACGTGTCCATCACTGATGTGTTTTCATTCGACGTTTTGAAAGTATCCAATGTACAAGCATATTGAAGAGCGAATGAGAGTAAAATAATATCTCACAGAAGTACACAAATCAAGATAAACACCAAACTAGCTCAATCACACAAGCTGCTTCGATACTCATAAGTCAATAGAAAGCGAATTACAATTGTTAGATACAGGTTGAAGACTGCAAGAACAGGTTGAAGACACACAGAAGCCAGTGACTCACAGCTGTTTGTTGGAGAACGTCTTGGTGATGAGCGCGTGCGTCTTGACAAACGCCCCCGTCTTGCGAGCTTCTGCCGTCCCGACACCAGGGGTCGCCACCGTCGCTGTGACAGACAGCTGCTGCGGCGAGCCGGACAAGACAGAGTGAGGAGCCGGCGAGGACAGAGTACAGGAGGAGGAAGAGGAACAGGAGGATGCAGAATCGACGGTCATCAAACGACCGCATTCTTTGGAGTGTTTTCGCAGCAAAGCGTCGAGTTTTTTATCGAGTTCACAACGTTTATCTTTCACCAGCTTGTCCTGCCATAATGTGTCAATTGTTTCGGCAGTGGTCAATTCGCCTATACACACACACACACACACACACGCAACAATACACACACACACACACACACACACACACAACACAGCACCACATAGCATCACAATATGAAGCAAGCAACGGCACAATAACCATAGCACAATATCAACAACAAAATGACAACATAAAACAACATTAACAGCAAAGTTGATACAACTTCCTGCCCTCCATATTCCGCCTTCATTCCTCACCAGTGGGAAATCACCAATTGTTCATCCACAAATCACCACAAATTGTTATTTATTACTTATTTATTAATATCTATTCTTATTTATTGATGGCTGTTATTTACTGAATCACATATTTATTGTTGATTGTTATTATTTATTGAGGAACGTGGGCGGAGTGACATTATGGATTGTTATCGGATGATGGTTTATTATTTATTGTTATTTATTTATTATTTTCTTTCCAACTCTCTTTCTAGACTTTTTTCTCTTCGAACTCTCTTTCTCTCTGAATCTTTTGGGCGCTTACGGTACATGGGGCCACCTTAGGGTGGTAATAGTGCTTGCACTCTTCCCATGCTACTGGATTTGCCTGTAATTAATAATAATAATAATAATAAACAGACAACAAAACACTTATATATAGCGCTCGAGCACAAAATAACAACCTTCCACCATTTCATAATTCAGGTTAGGAATTCGACTTTTATATCGGTTGTATAAGACGACCCACAATTTTTAAGGGTGATTTTTTTACTTTAAGGGTCGTCTTATACGCCGAAATATACGGTATATATAACGCCAACAGAACTTTCTATCATAATAATGGAATTTCAAAGTATTTTACGAGAGAATATTTGGAAACATACTTGTAGTGTGAATTAGTAGAATATCAAAACAATCTATGAAAACGCCAGACACATGAATGATCCCAAATGAGCGGCACTCACTTGGAATGGAGACGTCGTGATGTGTTCTGCGCACAGACGATGAAGTTGGTGTTGCACCAGCTCTCATTGACTCTGACCTCCCTACACACGCACATACAAGCACACACATACACGCACACACATACAAGCACAAACACACATACACAAACAGGCATACACACCCGCACACACATACAAACACACACATACATACACACAAACACACACATACACACACAAACATACATACACAAACACATACACACACACAAGCACATACACACAAAACACACATACACAAACACATACACACACACACACAAGCACATACACAAACAGGCACACACATACACATGCCTACATACACACACATACATACACATACACACAAACACACACATACACACACAAACACACATACACATGCATACACACACCCACATATACAAACACACATACATACACATACACACAAACACACACATACACACACAAACACACATATACAAACACATAAACAAACAGGCACACACACACACAAACACACACACACACATGACATGCAAATATAAAAACTATACCATTTACAAGTCAATTTGGCAAAAGTGAAAATCAATTTGGCAAAAGTGAAATTCAATTTGGCAAAAGTGAAAATCAATTTGGCAAAAGTGAAATTCAATTTGGCAAAAGTAGTGAAATTCAATTTGGCAAAAGTGAAAATCAATTTGGCAAAAGTGAAAATCAATTTGGCAAAAGTGAAAATCAATTTGGCAAAAGTGAAAACCAATTTGGTAATTCTTACAAATTTAGGTGGTAGTCGCATTGATAGTGCATAATCATATTGTTTATTAGTGTTTTAGTAACAAATTTATTACTCATGCAAATGATATCAATTAACGTTTTATGTTTAAGAATATATATAGTTTAAGAAGCTGTCATGTAGGGATATATTTGTTGATGAAGTCCATTATATTTGCATCAAAATGATCTTTTAAGTGATTTGGATTAGCTCCGATTCAAGGTTAATAATAAAATAAACTATACATTTTACAATTTCATTTGTCCCAATTGAAATCAAAATTGTCCCAGCTAGAACCACAATGTATGTTATTGATTTTACATTAAATATCAAACTTGATTGTTGTTAGTACATTTTATTATATTTCACATGAACAATTTAGCATTAGTCGTAAAACACAGATATGTACTACTTACTATGTACTTTACAATTATGTGCAATGGTATGTACTACAATTACAATGCAGATATGTACCGTAATTACTTACTTTATGAGGAACTCTATCAGCCAATATAGCAATGTCAGCGTATATACCACCAGCGCGTGTACTTAAATTCTAGCAACAAAGCAAGATATCACAACTCAACACAATCACAACGCAACATGGCCCACTAAAACACCTTCACTAACAAACACGCACGAACGTTCTGTGCAAACAACTGCCCTATGGCGCGCACTCTATCAGCCAATATATCAATGTCAGCGTATAGTCACTGTTCTCGGAGAGCACTCGCGAGCAAATCGTGCACACACACACACACACGCACACACACACACATACACACACACACGCACACACACACACATACACACACACACACATACACATCTACAGAAACATGACACTTTCAGAGACGGTACAATCCAGCTTATGGCAAGTGTTCTGGCATCACGTGCGAATAGCGCTTGTCGTTGCTAGCCATCTGTACTATGTTTAATATAGTACGGTATATATTTTTGTATATGGTGTCCATTTGTGTGTGCGAGGTAGTGTGAGTGTGTGTATGTTGTATGCACGTGCTATGAGCGAGCAGGGGGATGCAGGGGGTTGGGCAGTGCGCGCCATGGGGCAGTGCGCCCCATAGGGCAGTTGTTTGCGCAGAACGTTCGTGCGTGTTTGTTAGTGCAGGTGTTTTAGTGGGCCATGTTGCGTTGTGATTGTGTTGAGTTGTGATATCTTGCTTTGTTGCTAGAATTTAAGTACACGCGCTGGTGGTATATACGCTGACATTGCTATATTGGCTGATAGAGTTCCTCATAAAGTAAGTAATTACGGTACATATCTGCATTGTAATTGTAGTACATACCATTGCACATAATTGTAAAGTACATAGTAAGTAGTACATATCTGTGTTTTACGACTAATGCTAAATTGTTCATGTGAAATACAATAAAATGTACTAACAACAATCAAGTTTGATATTTAATGTAAAATTAATAACATACATTGTGGTTCTAGCTGGGACAATTTTGATTTCAATTGGGACAAATGAAATTGTAAAATGTATAGTTTATTTTATTATTAACCTTGAATCGGAGCTAATCCAAATCACTTAAAAGATCATTTTGATGCAAATATAATGGACTTCATCAACAAATATATCCCTACATGACAGCTTCTTAAACTATATATATTCTTAAACATAAAACGTTAATTGATATCATTTGCATGAGTAATAAATTTGTTACTAAAACACTAATAAACAATATGATTATGCACTATCAATGCGACTACCACCTAAATTTGTAAGAATTACCAAATTGGTTTTCACTTTTGCCAAATTGATTTTCACTTTTGCCAAATTGATTTTC
Source organism: Sacculina carcini (assembly GCA_916048095.2). Taxonomy (NCBI): domain Eukaryota; kingdom Metazoa; phylum Arthropoda; class Thecostraca; family Sacculinidae; genus Sacculina; species Sacculina carcini. The sequence continues at coordinate 972,744 of OU696576.1, read as the reverse complement.
ACTTTTGCCAAATTGATTTTCACTTTTGCCAAATTGAATTTCACTTTTGCCAAATTGATTTTCACTTTTGCCAAATTGAATTTCACTTTTGCCAAATTGATTTTCACTTTTGCCAAATTGACTTATAAATGGTATAGTCAATGTGTGACGTGAATCATTATGAAGTGACATAATAAGACGTGACAGCATACAAACTAGTCAATGTGTGAAGTGAATCATTATGAAGTGACATAATAAGACGTGACAGCATACGAACTAGTCAATGTGTGAAGTGAATCATTATGAAGTGATATAATAAGACGTGACAGCGTAAAAACTAGTCAATGTGTGACGTGAATCATTATTAAGTGGCATAATAAGACGTGACAGCATAAAAACTAGTCAATGTGTGAAGTGAATCATTATGAAGTGACATAATAAGATGTGACAGCATAAAAACTAGTCAATGTGTGAAGTGAATCATTATGAAGTGACATAATAAGACGTGACAGCATAAAAACTAGTCAATGTGTGAAGTGAATCATTATGAAGTGACAGCATAAAAACTAGTCCATGTGTGAAGTGAATCATTATGAAGTGACATAATAAGACGTGACAGCATAAAAACTAGTCCATGTGTGAAGTGACGAGAAATATCAATGATAAACCAGTAAGAGCGGTACGGCACACGATGTGCTACTTACTGGGCGAAGGTGTGGTGTCTGTGACGCTGTCACGCATTGATGATATGCCAGCACCGCTACTCTTCTCCTCTCCGCCACCAAACACCAGCAAACCACCACTAACCGCCGGTGGCTCGATACTCGAGCAGCCGGAACGTACAGGCGTCACAGCAGAAGTATTGGCTGTTGTTTTGTTGGCAGTGGAAGACACGACGCCCACTGCCGATACGACAAACTCCTCGTCTCCCTGACAAATACACACACACATAAACACACACACATATTAGTCTGGCTGTCATTCGCGGCAACGCTGTTTTCTATTAAATTCTAGTGATATTTATGTGTGCAAGTGTTGGTTAATACGTGTGATTGCGTCTCAAAGAATTACACACAAACACACACACACATACACATCGGGTATAAAATATCGGATACAAATATATACGGATTTACAAATTCAATTATTGAACATTGCAATTAATTTTCGACGGAAAATTGTCAATCCATCGACGATTCACAGATTAAAAATCGCCTATGGTCAATGTTGAGATGAAAACCCCAATGCTATACAGAACAAGCGCATGTTTATGCGTGTGTGTGTATGTTTGTGTGTGTGTACGAGGTCATTCACCTCGGCGTCGTCGCCAGAAGCGCCGGCTAAACTGGCGCCATCTTCGTCGGTCAGCACTTTCAGTTGTTGCGCGCGCTTTTCCAGTTCGCTCTGGTACTTGATGGGGTTGGCGAGCGCGTCGGCGAAGTTGGACAGGTCGAGGGGCACATAGTCACCGACGCTGATCTGCACAACAGCCACAAGCGACGGCGCCATAAACACGCTCGATTTGTGTGACTGTGTGTGTGTGTGTGAGATAAATTTTGAGTATGTGAGAGAGATGGAGAGAGTGTGTGAGGAATGAGTGAGTGTGTATGTTGATTTGCGTGTGTGAGTATGTTGCGTTTGTATGTCTATCTGTGAAAAAGAGGGTGAGAAAAACATAGAAAATATGTGCGTGAGAAAAACGAGTGTGTGTTTGTGTGTGTGTGTGTGTGTGTGTGTGTGTGTCAGTGTGTGTCAGTGTGTGAGAGTGTCGGTGTGCTTGTGTGAGCGTGTGTGTGTGTGTGTGTGTGTGTGTGTGTGTCAGTGTGTGAGAGTGTCAGTGTTAGTGTGTGTAAGTATGTGTGAGCGTGTGTGTGTGTGTGTGTGTGTGTTAGTGTGTGTCAGTGTGTGTGAGTGTCAGTGTTAGTGTGTGTCAGTGTGTGAGAGTGTCAGTGTGTGTGAGTGTCAGTGTGTTGGTGTGTGTGTCAGTGCGTTTGTGTGAGCGTGTGTGTGTGTGTCAGTGTGTGTTAGTGTGTGTCAGTGTGTGAGCGTGTTAGTGTGTGTCAGTGTGTGTGAGCGTGTCAGAGTGTCAGTGAGTGAGAGTGTCAGTGTGTGTGGACAAGACCAGTGTGTGTTTCACCTTGACAAAGATCGTGCAGAGAGTGAGCGGAAGGCCGAACTCGTTACGCAGACTGATGTGTCGGTAGCCAGGTCTGAGACCGACCACTGGCAGCACACGATGACCCAACAGTCTGCCTGACTCCTCGTAGGCCGCCACACGAATACACGCCAGGTCGGGCAACACCACCTAACATACACACACACACACATGCACGCATACACATTTGGTACAATACTGTAAAACCTCCATTTGAACTGCATGCCATTATAATTTTCAAACCTTCTATCGTAGTGACGTTCAATTAGTAGGTGCCGGTGTATCTTTCCACTAGCTGTTTAGTATTTCGAGAATATACGGTACATTTTATGGATGAAAAAAGAACGTAATTACATATTTATTAAATAAAAGGCGCATATACAGGGTCATCAAAAATTTATAAATCAAAATAAAGTGACACGTCGCTGTATTGTGGCTGTCAAAGTGACGCTAAATTAAAGATACCATTCAAATACACGTTATACGGCAAATGCGTGTGTATGCGTGTGTGTATGCGTGTGTATGTGTGTGTGTGCGTGTAGGTGCGGCAGCGACCTTTTTGAAGACAAACGCTGGTTCGTCCCAGACCGGGTTGATGGCGTTGTTCTGAATGACCCGCGTTCTGAAGCGACGTCGCATCGTGTCGGCTGGCAAACCGTACATATCGACCTCCACGTAAACGCCCACGCGCTTATCCGATAAAAACTGGCCAGATATCACCTGACGACACACACACATACATATCACAGACGCATACACAAAATATACAACAGCCGCCAAAAGCATGGACGCAAACACAAGGTTTGCGAAACAAACCTTTATTAATGCTCAAACAATACTTCACCTGAACATTTCAATAAGTATCATGTTAGAAGTCAATATTGGGGTTGCGGTCGTTCAAGCACAAATATTGACAGCTAGCACGTGATGTTGAATACGAGGATCTTCCAATTTACCACCCTATGTAATGATATCAACATTTGTGCGTACAAATTTTTGGCGGATACAGTATATTCACAAATATATACTTAGATCCAAAATGTATGGAGTACTCACGTGTCTGGTGGATAAATTATATAAGTTGAAGTTGAACTTCTTCAGACACAAGTATGTATTTTTTACCACTTATACAAATATATACGCAAATATACACATAGGCTTGTTGCTGGTGTAACAACGGTGGAATTTATCAAGAAGTCACACAGGGTTGAATTACATAGCTAATACACAGCTTGAAAAACACACAGACAATAATATCAACGCAAACACACATTTCAAACAACATTCAAACACACAACACAACACATTCAAACACAAACACACACAGTATCGCAAGGCAGCTGTGTGCGATTTGAGCCGGAATCAATTCCCACCTTGATAGAAACAGTTCCGGCGATAATTCCGTCCACGGTGGATTCGGCAAACGGATCGAATCTCCGGTCCGGCCGGCACATAAAATCCGGCTTCAACAGATATCCGGACCGATTGTTATACTCGAATATGCCAATGTTGAGCTGCATAGACAAATCTGGTGAGCCCACACACACATACACACACACATATGCAGACACACACACATACACACACATACACATGACGTGTACTGCTGCACTGTTTGTGTACTGTTGCTGTACTACACTGTTTGTGCTGTACTGTCGCTATACTGTACGTTTTGTCGAAGATCGTGTCGATGTACTGTAAGTTTTGTCGAATATTTTTTAATATTGTGATTGTTCTTTGCTTATATTATTGCAAATATCATGTGTCGTATAACAATGTGATATTATACATGTTCGTTCAAGAGCCGCGGCTCAACGAACATTGCCACTGTTTATTGTTTATGTTGTTACTGTGTGTGTGTGATTATTCCGTGGCAATACATTATAAATTACAAAATTACAAAAATTATACACATGCAGACACACACACACACATACACATGCATACACAGAATACAGACACACACAACAAGATTGGAGATTGCGAGTTGATGAGTATAAAAGAAACAAGCATAATTGATGAATCTGTACAAATGTACCGCTCGTAATGTACAAACGACCAGTTAATGAAACTCCGTGAGAAGGACAAATGTTCGATCTTTGCTCCGTCCTCATCTTTGATCTTACTTGATCTTTAATCTCTCTTGACGTTTGATCTTTCATTTTTCACCTGTTGATTTTCAATCTGCTTGTTGTACAGCAAAGCACGCAGGACAAGACAATAGCGCATACTGAGTAAATGCGGGCAACCTGAACAGGCGGGGAATGGATAGAAAGACAAATAAACATAGAAGAAAACGAAAACGAAGACTGAGGGAAAAGAAGAGAAAGAAGGATAAAAAGATAACGAACGATAAAGGGAAAGAGAGAAAAGGCGAGATTGAGAAAGAGAGAGATGGATAGACGACAGAAAGAGAGAGAGAGATGGATAGACGACAGAAAGAGAGAGAGAGATGGATAGACGACAGAAAGAGAGAGAGAGATATGGATAGACGACAGAGAGAGAGAGAGAGAGAGATGCATAGACGACAGAAAGATAGAGAGTGTGAGAGAGTCACCCAGAGTCTGGTAGTTGAGCGCTACTAGCTGACAGCCGGCATTCCAGAAGACTTGTGGCATATAGTTGTGACTGTCAACCCGAGTGCCTTTCGGATAGATGCGACTCAGCTGTTGCTTGTTGTAGTTGACAAAATCGACCGGACAAGTCTTGAGCAACGCCGTCGCCTGAGTCTCGACAAATGATGACATCTCATAACACCGCTTACGACCTGCATATATATACACACACACACACACACGCGAATAAGAAATCAACACACACACAAACAGTGTGTTTCTCGTGTAATTAATCGAACTGTTGGAAGCTAGTTATATTATGTATAAGCGCACATAAAACAACAAACAAACGGCATTTAGTTGGAGGTATTGTCTGAACGTGTAAACGGTTTCTCGTAAACATTACACGTTGGTAAGCGTATTAAACAAGCTCGGCGGCGATAATCAACAATTCGCACGAGCCAACCAGACGAAAAAGGCTGATTATATTAATATTGTTTGTGTGAGTGACAAGATTACAGCATATCAAGTATATCCACTAATTGTGATTATAAT
>OU696576.1:960000-962500 GCA_916048095.2 Sacculina carcini | reverse complement strand
ACAATAATTTATACACATAAATATAAAATTTCCGTGTGTTAGATAATTTTCCCATATAACCCCTGAAAAAATTAATTTCAGTACTCATTAGTAGTTCGGGAAAAAGGTCAGTTTATGACTCAAGAAGAAGAGACAAAATATACTGTATTTTTTATGTTAAGCCGACAGAGAACGAATATTTAGAACGAAGTATATTTCGCTATGTAGGAAGAATTATAAGGCCAATGAAACGACAAAAAATCGCTGGCATTCTTCAGGCTTCATTCAAAACGTTAGTTATTGCTGCTGTGGTGCCACACGAATTTCGTCTCGCGCCACTGCTCGCGACCCTACCAGCTGTGTGTACGACTGTTTGTCTGTATGTCTGTGTGTCATGTTTGTCCGTGTCATAGTGTGTATGTGTTGTAGGAGCATGTGTGTGCGTGTGCTTGTTTGTATGCGTGTCCTGTTGTGTCTGTACTTGTAAATACAGTCGGCCCAAGGCACTCACATTGTTAACTTGTGTAGCTTCGTTGAGAGCTAAACGCCACACTGCAAATGTTGCTCACATCAAAAAGTTGCTCAATACATCAAAAGCAAATTTCTTTAAATATAGATTCCATGCCCGTCTTATAGTAAAACAAAAACGGCATTTACAGATATCCTCCCCACACAAATAGCTCAACACAATGGCTGAGATTAAGACATTTGAAATCACATGAGACAGAGAGAGAATGATAGCAGGGTAAGAAAGAGTTTGGGAGCAGGCCGACCTTGGCGAGAATTTCCGGCACCAATGTGAATCCGTGATAAATGACTGGCTCATCGGTTCGTCCGTTCCAAAAGTCCAGCTCGATACATCGACATCCAGCCAGCAGGCATTGTCGGTACATTTCCACCGATGACCTGCCAGTTAACTGGTGACCTGACATACACACACACACACACACACACACACACACACACACACACACAGGCGTTGAAATCTCGTGTGTCACGTGTACGCGGTTCAAATCCTGGCCCGGATTCGTTTATCAGCCCCCGCTTGAGTCTACCGGGAGTAACCAGTGAAAATTGGCGCACAGCGGGGGCGCCGTATAGTTTCAACATACTGTTGTGCTCACTTAAAAAGCCAATAACACACATACACACGTCTAACATGCAAGTGTACACATACACACACAAACACACGGAAGATTTTGAAAATGATGTTCGGTTTTTGGAATCGATATTATTGTACCAACAGTCAGAGCATATGCACTTATATGAGGGCGAAAATAGCGGAACAGCTGTATGTTAAACTCGTGTTAAATATTCATGTTTAAGCGCCGCAGACGTCATCGCAGATAATATGCACCAGATGATATTGCTAATGAAGAGAGCGCAGCGGCAGTCTAGCTCATTTCCTGTTGAACTCAACCAGACCAGTTAAAACAGATGATGACACACACACACACACATGCTGCAATCAGACATGGAAGCAAGTGCGTGCTGAGTTTGAGCTGAAATGGCCTCCATTACACACACGTATCAATGTACTGAACAAGAGCACAATTGACCAGTGGTTCTCAACCGTTTACAAATCGGCAGGCCGTTCTCGCACACCCCTATATTATTGAAGGCTATATGAAAAATATAAAAATACAAACGACGTGATAGCAAAAAGTTTATTCAATATTCATTCATTCAGCTTGAAGTTCCTTTGAGTTTCTTTTGCGTTCATTTTTTCAGAGAAATATATAGCACAGAGCAATCGATGATTGGAATAAGCTCCAAGAAATCGCGTAACAAAATTCAAACACAAACTTGATGGGAAAATGAACAGTACAGTTCGAGCCTAAGCTTATATCCTGGAGTAAAACTTGGTGAGTAGATATACACACAGTAGATGCATGGGATTTCAACCAATACCTAGCAGAAACGATAATAAGACGTTAATCAGAGTGAAATGTTCGTCGACATGTTCAAACATGTCCCAGTGAAATGTTCGTCGACATGTTAAAACATGTTCAAACATGTCTCAGCGACAATGCAACGAAGCGTTGTTTGAGCTGATAATTCCCAGTTTTGTCGAGCATAGAAAGCGCATAAAATTGCTAATTCAACAGGCAGCCTGAGCCAGTCGCTAGAATTAATCAGCAAATTGGTACGACAAATAGAGGCACGCATTTGAGTGTAGGAACAGATGAGTCGGCAAAACAATCAATACGACAATGTGAACGCGCGCACCAACAAGTGTGTGAAGCTCGTTCGATGCCCTCTCACTCAGCTGTCACATTCATCAACTATTAAGCCCGCGCAACGCCAAACGCCAAACGCCAACGCCAAACAAACACTCGACAAATTCCGTCAGTCAAAGACAAACAGAAACACTGAAAGCTGGCACTAGTGGGAAGAGCATTAACTTCGTAAAACACAATAAACGTACCACCAAACACCGGCGGCGGCGTAACATGCACAGATAACAAGCCAAAATGAAAGACTACGCTAATATTTTCGCACGAGCCCTCAATAAATTCGA
>OU696576.1:925000-955000 GCA_916048095.2 Sacculina carcini | reverse complement strand
CTAGAAGGAAAGGAAGGTTCAACTAGTAGAAAAGGATCGTTAGAAGACCTAAGAGAAAGAGATGAGGTTTTATAAGACAGAAGGTCAAACAGATACGCAGGCTTACGAAGATAAAGAGCTGAATGAATAATTAAACAAATACGATACTCAACAAGAGCCTTAATGGGAAGTAACCTAAGTTTTTGTAAAGAAGAAGATACATGAGAACCCGAAGGAAGATTAAATATCATACGACATGCTTTATTAATAATACATTGAAGTTTCCTAAGCTGGCGGTGGTTGAGAGATAGTAGAAGAGAACAGCAGTACTGAGTTTTACTAAAGATGAATGAGTTAGCTAACTTAAAGGCAGCAGAGATGGTTATATATCTACGAATGGAATAGATACGCCTAAGTTGATAGTTACAACACCTGATAATGTCGGATATGTGTGGATCAAAAGAAAGAGAGTTATCGAGTATGATACCAAGACTACGTACAGAGCAGGATAGAGGTATACTAAGAGAAGTAGTACTATTAGAAGATGGAAAGACACACATACACAGACACACATACACAGACACACATATATACTGGATTACATGTTTGGTTGGTCCATTGCAACATATCACACACTAGAAAATTGAAATTGAAATTGATAAGAAATTAGAAATTGCTTTCTAGATAAAATTCTAGAAAGATATTTGGGAAAGAAAATATTGATTAAATAACAATGAATAATAAACCGATAGCACTCCATAATGTCACTCCGCCCACGTTCCTCAATAAATAACAACATCACAAATAAATGATTCAAAATACAATAACAGCCATCACTGAGTAAAAGTATGACTTAATAAATAACAACAACCAATAATAAATAGTAATAAATAGAGAGTAAAATAAGAATAAATATAAATAAATAACAATAATTATGAATAAATATACAATTAATAAGACTCAACAGTCAATTCCGCTCTTTCAGTAGCATTTCATTTACTTTGGCCTTGAATTTGTTCAAATTGTTCTGCGAGAAAGCCTCCTCCTTCAACGTGCTCCAAGTAGCCAGAGTGGCCGGAATAAAGCAACGTTGGAATTGTTTTGTACGACAACGAATTGGAGCCATGCACTGGGAATGCTGTTTGGATGTAAACCGTGTGCTTCTTGCTGCCACGAAATAATCAGGAATTGACTTGCTCATCGAATGATGGTCGTTGTGCTTGATCTTGTACAGCATGCACACGCTGCTGACTTTTCGACGATGGCAAAGATCACCAAGAACCAAGTCACCACAGAGGAACTTGCAAGTTCTAACAACTCTGTTGATGAGATTGAGGTGACAATCCGCAGCAGAAGTCCACACGGGGCGCAGTACTACAGAATTGGCAAAATGAAACAGCGAAAACAACTTTTTGAGATTGTGCTGCTACCGAACAGCCGATATGCCTTGCTTATAATTCCCAGTTTCCGCGATGCCGAACAAACTAGCTTCCGAATGTGACTCTCAAATGTCAGTTCTGAGTCCACATGTACTCCCAATATTTTGAGCTCATCACACACGCTGAGTTGGGCGTCATTTATGAGGATAGCTCCATGTGAAGGCTGAACGGTACGTGACCTAGAAACCAACTAGCATTTAGATTTCGAAGTGTTCAGCATCATATTCCACCTCTCACACCACTTCAGGACGCTGCTGAGATCGTCGTTGACCGTTTGACGCACCTGTGGTCTGTCCGAAGGAGATGAAATTACAGCCATCAAGGTGATATCATCAGCATATCCATATACAGGGTTGCGTGTGGTTGTGTACAGGTCAGCGCTGTAAATGTTGAACAAAATAGGACCCAACACACTTCCCTGCGGGACACCGGACACAATGCTCTGCCAGCCACTGTATGCTCCATCGATGGCAACACGTTGTATGCGATTGGATAGAAATTGATGCAAAACACTTAGCAAGCGGCCGCCGACTCCAATGTTTCTCAGTTTTTGCAACAAGCCCTGGTGGCTCACACGGTCAAATGCTGCCGAGAAATCCAACTGCACAATCCAGGCTTCACTGCCTTTGTCTAGCACTTGCTGGAGCTCATGCGTGATAGTAAGCAGAGCGTCAGTCGTGCTGAGTTATTTGCGGTATGCAAATTGGTTTTCCGACAGCAGATTGTTGCTCTCCAGGTACTTGGACAGTCTGGAAGATATCAAGTGCTCGAATATTTTGAACATAATCGGCGTAATTGATATTGGCCGGTAGTTTGCAACATCAGCTGAATTGCTTCCTTTTGGTGATAGCCACATAATTGTACAACTGGATTATATTCTGCAATATCGGTTCGTACATGAGTCATGTATCCATGAACTGTTGCCTTATTAATCTGTTTTTTGCTTTGTAAAATGTGTTTGCCTATGTGTGGCAATAAACTGAAATAATAAGAAATAAATAAAAATTAGAACTGATTTACAAAAATAACAAAATTTGCATACATACACACATACACAAGTCATAAGTCACAAGTCAGTTCAGTTTTCGTCGTGTTAGCGTGCGGACGTGTTTTGTGATCTCCGGGATAGAAATTGCTATTTATCGTAATTTATAATATTTTGAGTTCTATTGAGAACATGTAGTGAAACGGATTAAAGTTAAGTGATATTTGCCAATAATGGCATCTGGTACGGCCAAGAGGAAGTCTTGTGCCACCTGTGTACAAAAGAATGAAGAAATCGTGCGTCTGAAGGAGATCATCGATGAATTGAAAACACAAAACGAGTATTTACAAGAAAAGCTTTCAAAGGATGAACAGCTTGAGTCGAAACTATCGTTGGTACTGAACAAGGTTAGTGAATTGGAAATGATTGTACGTGAAATACATGATGGTATTGGAGAAAGAAAAACAGACATGAATTGTTGCAAGGAGAACGGAACTTCGCACTGTTTGGAGCAAAATTGTGAGAAGACTGGTAGTCCTTGGCTGGATGCAGCTAAAAAAGGGAAGAATTTGCTGGTGATCAAGTCTACTAATAGCAATGTATCAGAAAAAACCAAAGTAAAATCGGCTTTGAAAGACTTACAGGTTGAAAACACTAAATTCTCAGACAACGGAAATATCGTGATGAATTTCAAAAATGTGAAATCGCGTGATGCTGCGGTGGAGAAACTTCGTACAATCGAAAATGTGTCGACAACAATTATAAAAAAGATTCAACCAAAGATTATGCTGTGCAACGTAAATAGAGAAGAAACTCCTGAAGAGGTTATTGAAACGTTGTTGGAAAAAAATCCAACATTGAGATCTGTTGAGCATGTAAGAACTAAATTGAGCGTACTGTTCAAGAAGCCAGCTGCAGGGAATACGCAGCACTACATCTTGAGATGCAACCATGAGGTTCGAGACGCTGTTGCAAGACTCGGGGATAAGCTTCATCTTGACTGGGGCGTGTACAAGGTGAGAGACAGATAGTATACGCTGGCCTGTTATCACTGTCAGCGCTTTGGCCACTCGGCAGCGAACTGCTCGGCAAAAAGAAACGGCGATGGTCCCTGCTGTTTCAGATGTGCAGGAGACCATGAATCGAGGAGCTGTACTTCTCAAATAAAAAGGTGCATCAACTGCATGAGATATAAAAAAGATTCAGTTGACCACTGTTTTAACGACCCCTGCTGTCCAATATTGCAGCAAGAAATAGAGAATATGAAGAACAAGACCGATTATGGATGTTGAGATTAAGTGTGGAGATTTGAATGTAATGTCAAATGATTCAATTGATCTAGATTTTTCTCAAGTTATTCATAGTGTAACAAAAAATATGTGTTATGAAGAGTTCATTAGGTATGTTAAGGAAGCAATTGGTCTTTATGTGGTCCACATTAACGCCAGGAGCTTGAAATCAAACTTCGATGATTTTGTACATTTTATATCAAACTGTTCCGACATAGATGTAATCGCGATTAGTGAAACTTGGTTTAATGAAGCAACGCTTTTGGAGTTATATAATTTGGATTCTTATAAATTATTTTCATTAAATAGAAGGGGTAAAAGGTCTGGTGGCGTTGCTATATATGTCCATAAGAAACACAATTCTGTGTTGGTTGAAAGTAAAACGATATATGTAGATAGTAATTTTGAATGTGTAACAATCAAATTACAAAACTTATACAAAAACAAGCAAAATGTTCTATATGTGAGCTCGGTATACAGATCGCCATCATCAAGCATAATCGAATTTTGTGAAAAACTAGAAGAAATGTTTGCCATGACTAGATCTTCAAACTGGATTATAACTGGGGATTTTAACGTTGATTTGACTATGAAAGAATATAGCGGCGTTCAGCGTTTTTCTGATGCTATGCTTAGTCTGGGCTTCATGCCATTAATTAAATCTCCGACCAGAATCACTAGCAACAGCTGTACTACAATAGACAACATATTTACCAACATGACCAAGAGAGAATTTTGTTCAGGAACCATTACTTATGATATAAGTGATCATTTGCCGATATACTGTCGTATAAGTGTGGCTCATCATGAAAAACAAACAGAGGAATTCTTCTTCAAAAGAATTATCAATGAGAAGAGAAAAGAAAAGAAGCTTTTCTGTACAATTTACAAATTATTGATTGGAGGCAAACTTATACCAATAATGTGAATGACACTTTCGAAAAGTTCATACAAATTTACCAATCCATTGTTGACAGGCATTTCCCCGTCATGAAAATGCGTAAGAAAACCAGAATTATGCAGCCATGGTTGACAAAAGGATTAAAAATATCGTGTAAAAACAAAAATTATATTTACAAAAACTATCTTAAAAGTCAACTAAACGAGGATTATATTCAATACAAAAAATATATAAATCTGCTAACAACTCTCCTGAGACGGTCAAAACAAATTTATTATGAGAATATCTTTTCTCGCTACAAGAATGATATCAAATCGACATGGAAAACTATGAATGAAATAACCGGCAGAAATAAAAGACAAAATTATCCTCCGTATTTCCATCACAATGATAAAATCATAAAAGAACCGAGCGACATAGCAGACGCTTTCAATAATTATTTTGTTAATATCAGCCAAAATGTTGCACAGCAACAAACAATTCAACAGCAAACATCAAACATCCACTCTCGACGATTTCCTGTCAATTACTCAGACAGTATGTTTTTGCAGCCCATAAGTCATGCAGAAATTTTCAACACAATCAAGTCTAGCGCAAGTGAACGATCTGAGGATGTTTACAACATAAGTATGAGCTTAATAAAGATGTCATGCCCATATATTCTAGAACCTTTGTATTATGTTTTTAATCAGTCATTCGATACAGGTGTTTTCCCAGCAGGAATGAAAAAAGCAAAGGTGTGTCCAATATATAAATCCGGGGACAAAACGCAGTTTTCCAATTATAGGCCGATATCCTTGCTTCCTCAGTTTTCTAAATTATTAGAGAAGTGCTTCATGAAACGTTTAGACAGTTTTATTACAAAACATAGTATTATTAACGACAGCCAATATGGATTTCAAGTAAACAAAAATGTAAATCATGCGATAATAGATTCTCAAAATTATATAACAGAATCGTTGGAAAAGAAACTATTAACTGTAGGTGTTTTCATTGATATCGGAAAAGCTTTTGATATGGTAGATCATTCATTGCTGCTGAATAAATTGGCCAACTATGGGATAAGGGGAAATGCTTTTCAATGGATTAAAGATTATTTACAGTTCAGAACACAGAATGTAATTTTCAATAAATCGCTGTCTGACTCAAGGGGGATATATTGTGGGGTACCGCAAGGCTCGATTCTAGGACCTAAATTATTTTTGCTTTTTATAAATGATATTTTTTATTATTTGTCGGACACTAAGCTGGTATTATTTGCAGATGACACAAACATGTTTTTCTCGGGAAAAGAATATAACGTAATAGAGCATAAAATAAATTCTGAACTTGCAAAATTAAATGAATGGTTAGAAATTAATAGACTGGCGCTGAATGTTGAAAAAATCACTATAATTTTTGCTAAAAAGCGTTTAGAAGACTTGAACTTGGAAATAAATGACAAACAGATCAAAAGAGTCTCACAGATGAAATACTTGGGTGTATTTTTTCAAGAAAACATCAGTTGGAAATGGCGTATCAAGAACTTGGAAGCAAAAATGGCAAAAATAGCCTTTATGTTAAGACAGATCAGGCCACTAATAAATAGTAAAACTTTCTTATTATTATATAATTGCCTAGTGAGATCTCAACTGTCTTACTGCAATGAAAGATGGGGATCAACATTTAAAAGTAATTTGGAAACATTATGTAAATTGCAAAAGAGAATAATTAGATTAATTGAGTTTATATCTTCAAGAGAAAGCACAAGACCAATATTTGTAAAATATAGAGTTCTACCACTGGAAAAATTAGGTTACTTTAAATAGAATAACTACTTTATATAAAGCCCACAATAGCATGCTGCCAAAGGTACTGCAAAATATGTTCATTGTGAACAAACGGCATGTTAATAATTTCTTGGTACAGTCCTGTAGAACAAGATGTAGAAGATTTTGTATAACTCACGATGGAGTCACTTGCTGGAATAACTTGAAAAAAGAGATCAAGCAAATACCTAGACTTGCATTATTTAAAAAACAAATGATTACCAAGCTGATGGCCGACTTATAAAGACAATTTGCTTCCTCAAGGTAGATGTTATCATTGTGATTCAAATTCGTTGGTGTTGTTTGTTTATGCATGTTAATGTTCAGTATGGTATACAAGTATATCTCTCGTACAGTCTAAATAATGGATTCATGTATGAGTGTGCGAGCGTGGGTGAGTGTGTCAGTATATATACACGCATGCATGTATGAATGTGTGTATATGTATGTATATATGTATATATGTGTATGTGTGTATATATGTGTATATATGTATATTCTGGGTGTATGTGTGTATATGAACGAGAATATGTGCATATGTATGTATATGAGTGTGTGTGTGTATATATTTGTGTGTATGTATATACATATATGGGTGAGTGTATGAATGTGTATATATTTATGTAGTATTCACACCATGATAAGCAATGCTTTTGTGTGGATTAATACACTTGAATTAATTAATAAGCATACAAGGCATACGTGTATATAAGGCAGCCTCGTGTGTGTGTGTATGAGTGTGTGAATGAGTTTGTGTGCGTATGAGTGTAATCGGAAGACCACAACGGTAAAGTAATTGATAGTTTTTTTATCAAGCAAAATGTTTAGCAAAATAAATAAATAAAACTTTTCGCAAACATTCGCTGTTAAACGGTATTTCTGATCGATTCGGATGAACTTTAAATATTTGAAACTTATTGGAAAAAAACACACACACAAAACACAACTGTGCCTTACATCAGTATTTTCCGTACGATAAACCAATTTCCGACACAAACTGCAAATGCACACTACAATATTCACATTAAAACTATTAATCAACTATTACTTGCTTGAACTTCAAGAACTTACAATAATAATCGTATGGAAATATAATCAGAATTGAAATTCAAATACAAAAACACACTGTTTTTCCCAAATAAGCACATCTTTCAAGAGAAATATGTTAAATGGAAGAGTTGAATAGTTATAAAACATAATGTGACTAAACAGAACACGTTTACTTGAATTACGACTCGTAAAATTTACGAGCACAATAATGTTACGACTTAAACTCGTAACTCGACACGCCACCGTATACATTCACACATTTCACCTATAACAGCGGTTCCGAAACTTTTTGTGATCGAGTACCACTTGAAGGTACCGTACAGTCGCCGTGTACCACCTGGTTCCAGAGAAACTCAGTTCTATCAGATATCACTATATTTACATAATTATACAAGTATAACACACAAATCAACTGAAATAAAAACAACTCAATGATAGTAGTGTATCTGCTTCTTCTCTACCAGCTGGTCAATGAGGGAAATTACTTTGCTCACAACACATCAGAAATAATGTCCTGGTGCAATTGTTCATGACTGCGATAGTGTTCGCATACCACCTGGAAGGTCCTCGTGTACCACTAGTGGTACACGAGGTACCACAGGTTGGGAACGACTTACATATACAGTGGCAGGCAACGCAAAAGCGCAGTTTTTAGTATATAACTGTGAACTGAGTGAAGTGTGTTAATAGGTAACTGAACCCTCGACAGGTCACTGACCTTGATACAAGGCAGACCGCACCATTCCAACGCCTTCTCCACGCGCTTTTTGTCCTCCTTGTGCGAGGCGAAAGACTTTATAATACTGAATACAGCCCACACACATATATTTATTATAGCGCTTAGTTATAACCAAAAGCACGGAAATTAACGCAGACATGAGGGCATACACAAAAATCAGAAGAGGAAAGTACGCACATGTACTAGCATAGGGCGTAGACATTAATTCGGTTATACATTAATTTGAATACACACATACACACACACACACACACACACACACATATACACACATACACATACAAACCAATAGCGTTGAATGATATAATATATGTTAAGTCTACGAAACAAAAAGTAATACATACAAGATAAAATACATTGCAGAAGATATAATTAACAACATTAATTAATGAAAACGCAACAAAACATGACAAACGTGTAGACAAAATATATCCTAGTTATGCGTGTACGTTATACGTTTCTTGTGACTGTAATGGAATTAATCAGGACCTTCAGTGGTAGATGAACGCATTAAACTAGACAATATCTATTACTGAATGATTATTATTAGTGAATTTGTGATTAATTATCAGTAATCACACTGTATGTGTGTTTTTGTTAAATAAATATGCACACGATAACTGGTTGTTTTTTCATCCATAATATTTACCATATATTCTCAAAATTCTGACCAGCTGGTGGAAAAATAGAGCGACACCCTCTAATCAAACGCCACTACGGGGGAATGTTTGAAAAATAGAACGGCATGCCACTCAAATAGAGGTTTTACAGTAATTGCGATTAATCAATGACAACCTGAAGTGTACACACACGCACTCACGTTTTGACGGCGATTTTATCATTGGCATCGCGATGGGCCGTGATTCGTGTGTGTGTTTTGAGCAAGCTGTTTGTGACGGAGGCATTCCGAGACATCATATTGTAAGCCATGCTTAATAAACTGTCACACCACAACTACACAAACACACACACACACTGTGTTCATCCATACATACGCATATACACTGTATAATAATACAAACTGAGATTAACAGCATAATTATAACTATTTCACATAAATATCAATTTATTAATATTATCATTATTTGTGTAGGCAAATAAATATCTCAAATATAATACATCCAAACCATCATACGATATAATATAGTGGTCTTAGTCCAGTGGTCCGTAATCTGTGGGGAATTGCTCATTGGCGGGAAAATGGAGGGATGGAAAATCGGGTTTGTTTTCGTTTCTAGTGACTTGCTAACATTAAATTCGGTGGAACAACTGAATTTAGAGAAGTTATCAGCGCCGTTGTGGAAGATGAACAATTCGCCAGATTGTTGAAAACTGCAGCTCAGCTCAAAATAGCTCAGCGTTTGTAAATTGAATTTCTGCCGGATTAGAGTGATCTCAATTGGCAACCGAGGCTTGGCAACTCGCTGAGTTGCAAAAAATCCACAAAAGTGCAGAACCGTGTTCAAGCAGCACTAGGTAAAACAAGTGTGTATGTGTGTGTGTGTGTGTGTGTGCATGTGTGTGTAAGTGTGTGTGTGTGTGTGTGTGTGTGTTTGTATGTGTGTGTAAGTGTGTGTGTGTGTGTGTGTGTACTCACCTAGTTGTACTATGTGTGAGTGTACGCAAGTGTGTGTATGTGTGTGAGTGTGTGTGTGTGTGTGTGTAAGTGTGTTAGACTAGGCCGTGCATGAAACTGTTGTCTAAGCAGCAGTTCTCAATGAAGTTACTCAATGAGGTTACTCAATAGAATGGTCCTCATTTCGATATTATTTTTTTGGGAGCCTCACGCCCAGAAATTTGTGAAGAATCAGCAATGCTCATTTTTCTCAAATTGCGCGAAATTTACGACAAACAAAAAGGTAACAGCATTACACACACAATTAAACATACACACCACAATCAACTTGATCTCACTACAATATGAGCGTGCAAACAGCTAAAACTAAATCTAATTCATTCTACTATGCTCAAGTAATGTTTAAAAAGCTCTACATAAGCTCAAAGCACTGTTAAATTAGTTCTAAACTGTTCTTATGCCGTCTAATCGAGCTTACATTGAATTTAAAACTTCACAGTCTGAATTTCCAGCTATCAATTCGGCTAAACGTTGTTCCGCGCTGCGACAGTGGCTGAACGATTAGTTTAGCGACAAGAATGCAGGTGAATAGCCAAGCTAGTTGTGAAAGTACGCCGGCACTCAAACGAGACAGATAGTTGGAATTTGTCATTGGCCGAGTGACATTGTCATGTTCAGTGTAGAACGCACACGCTCGGAATTCAGCGAGAATTTGTCGACCAAGAGGCGGCTTTCCCAGACCAACAAGTTAACAAGCCGACGGAACAGAGCAAATGATACGCTGACAATGTGAGCATTCGAGAAATTATGACTGTTTCTATAATGACCAGATCACTGACTACCAGATCACTGACTACCAGATCACTGACTACCAGATCACTGACTACCAGATCACTGACTACCAGCTCACTGACTACCAGATCACTGACTACCAGATCACTGACTACCAGCTCACTGACTACCAGATCACTGACTACCAGATCACTGACTACCAGCTCACTGACTACCAGCTCACTGACTAACAGATCACTGACTACCAGATCACTGACTACCAGATCACTGACTAACAGATCACTGACTACCAGCTCACTGACTACCAGCTCACTGACTACCAGATCACTGACTACCAGCTCGCTGACTACCAGATCACTGACTACCAGCTCGCTGACTACCAGATCACTGACTACCAGCTCACTGACTAACAGATCACTGACTACCAGCTCACTGACTACCAGATCACTGACTACCAGCTCACTGACTACCAGCTCACTGACTACCAGCTCACTGACTACCAGCTCGCTGACTACCAGATCACTGACTACACAGATCACTGACTACCAGCTCGCTGACTACCAGATCACTGACAGCAGCTCACTGACTACACAGCTCACTGACTGACCAGCCCACTGACAAACACGATCGTCACTAGAGTTGGGAATTTTGTGTGATAATTTTGGCGTTTTATGTTCTTATTACGTGACGAAAAATGTCAAAATATGTTGTCCCAAGCCCCCAAAAAATGTTATTCAATTTTCACATATGTGAATTTTGGACTCTTTAGTAAAGTAATTGCATTTTAAGCATGTATCTAGCTACGTTCCAATGGGGAGCCACCCTTAGGGAGGATAAATTTTCGTCGTACGTGAAAAACGTTTTACCCTGATTGGGCCCTTCCGATGGGGTACAGCGGCGGTGTCAGGATTTCTCCAGTGAAGTGCTGAGGGGGGCTAAGCAAAAAGATACTGGGGATCTGCGACACATAAGGAATCACACTCGAAATATTCATGGTAGTGATACCACTGTAGAGGCGCCATTTTGGACTTTTGCTTCGAGGCGCAATACTCCCATGATTAAATTCTTAATGTATATTTACAATGTGTTTCAAGTGAAAAGCCGATTTTTTGTGTTGTTCGAGCTGCAACTTGTGACCAGCGGACACGTTTTTCTCACATGCAACGCAACTCAAGACATGTCTTTCTGGGAAAATTCAACTTCACATTGAATACCTTCAACCCCTTTGAGCGTGACAATACAGACGCCATTTGAGTTATTTATGTTAAATCATTCCCGAATATATCGATATGAAGTACATGTATGTATAATATACCTTCAAAAAAGCCAATGCCACGTGCCTGAAGCGAGGATTTGCATAGCGAGTTATTGCAGACACTTTGCAACCCTTTGCCACACTGTCGAACTAATGAAGCTATCAGGAACGTTGTTATATTTCCGTTGTTAATGTTCCAGGCACAATCTATAAATTATATATTTGGACAACATTTTTCAGTGAAAATGGCATATATATTTTTTCCGCTTAAAAACGGCATTTTATGTAGAAAATATGTATGAGATCACAAAAAATTCCCCACTCTACTGATTACCATCATTTGGCATTCACAACGACGAAGCATTTGAACACAACAGTGGGGAAGACCGTGTTATTAAGACCAGAACACCGATTAACCCAAACGAAGAAGCAAAAAACGAAGCGATCGAGAGATGAGAGCGAACGTTTCACCTGCCAGCAGATCGAAAATAACATGAATCTAGCACAAAACACACATCCTGCACACTTGAATGCCAGCTGTGTAAGCGTGTAGACCAGCACTCGGGAAAGTCCGAACCGCAGGCCGGTTCCGGCCCGCGGAGTGGTTCAATCCGGCCCGCGAAAGGTTTTGGAGAATGTGATGAAACCACGACTTTCTTTAATTTTTACAAATTTACCGGAAAAAATAACAGTACTGTACAACCTGAAAGCAGTACAGAGTTACTTAACAGCCAGTTAATCTTAATTTGTTATGAAGTAAGTTTCAATCCTGTAGGTTCTCAATTTTTTATAAATAAATTGTGTTTTTTTCTCTAGCATTTCTGGCCCCGAGCGTTCAAAAAATCTACATTTTGGCCCGCCGAATGAAAAGTTTCCCGGGCACTGTTGTAGACGATTGTCTAGGACCACCAAGCTACCGGGGGCTCAGCCTCCCAAGTGTCAAGTAACGCCAAGAGTTACGCCATCGAGAGTCAGATATAAGCCACTTATTTTACATCTCAAACGAGGAGTACGTTTAATATCTGTTTGACAATTTCAACAAGTATAATTGAAATAACATCTATTTCTATATCTCTAAACATTGACGCTAGAAACGGTCGTGTAAGGCAGATATTTCTGGATGTATGGTTACAGATCAAGCCGACGTTTCTACTCATGTTTCAACTCACTCTTGTGTAGAAAAGAGAAAACAATATTTCTTCTGTGACGTTTATGCATTTCCACGCAGCGGCCTGGCGGCAATTGCAGTATGCAGCGGCGGCGCCAAGAGTGGGGCTTGAAGGGGTTGAAGCCCCACAAGAAGTGCCAGCCCCCCAAAAAAATCCTAACCATGAACATTTTGAGTGTAGATATAATAGTACAGCTCATCTTACGCTAAGTCGCAGAATATTGTTCCTTAGCCTCCCCTCAAACTCCCTCCCCCAACAGAAAATTCCTGGCGCCGCCACTGAGTATGAACGGCCGTATATAATGGAATAATTGCACTAGAATCTAGTGACAGGTTATCAGCCTATACCAGCCACTGAACAAGGCAATAACTGCACACCATTATCACAGCGCCTCAGTGCGTTTTGTGGAAGAAAAAAGACATTTGGCAACATCGACACTGGACGTGTTTCAAATACACAAACACGGTGAGAAAGAGAGGGACAGAGAGGCGGGGAGAGAAAGAGCGAGAGAGTGAGCAGTTTGGACAACATGAGCAAGGCAGCTGCTGTACAGCGCCTCAACACAGAATTGGTAAATTTAATACAACACAGCCGCGCACAGTAAAACGTTGGCTGCACAGCTGCAAGACTAGAGAGCAGTATTGATTGCTCTTGGATGACACACACACACACACGCACATACACGCCTACAAAGTTAGAGCAACAGCGAATTCGCCATGGAGTGTCAGCAAAGTCAACGTCAGCTCAAAACCGCCAAAGAATTGTCATTCGGTAAAAAAGCGCTCTTTCAGCGGTAAAAAGCGCTCTGCATGAATATCATAGTAGGCAGAATAGTAGCACAGGCGCATGCGTGCGTCTCATGCATTTAGGCGCAGTTAAATTAACCAGCTAACAGACACACACACACACACACATCCACGCACGTGCGCACCGGGATGCTAGGCGGCGACACACGCGCACACAAACAAATACGCTGCAATGCTGGCATTTACCTCTGGGAAAAGACAGAGAAATATAATCCGAAAGGCGCAAAACCATGTTTATTCAATGCTGCATCAGTCGATATGAGCATGAGAAATGGCTGTTTTAAATCGAAGACATTTGTGAAACTAGAAGACTAAACTAGAAACTAGAAGGAACTTTTCTCTTCGAACTCTCTTTCTCTCTGAATCTTTTGGGCGCTTCCGGTACATGGGGCCACCTTAGGGTGGTAATATTGCTTGCACTCTTCCCATGCTACTGGATTTGCCTGTAATTATTAATAATAATAATAATAGACCGCAACTTTCCTCAACAATTACGTTATCCACACACAGAGCCGTAGCAACCGCCCCCCGTACCCCCCGGCCGGGGAGGCCCCGAATGTTGAGGGGCCCCGTTGCTTCACGTATTATGTGATTATGTCTAATAAATACATTCATTATTTGGTGATTTATTTATAATGTGGACCCCAATTGTTGCCTTCGGGGGGGGGGGCATAATTCCTCGCAACGGCTCTGTCCACAAATTCAGAGGTCCAGCAATGAGACTCATGTAAGTAGCCATTCCAAAGAGCACTAATTGCTTGATAGACCACAAAAAGCCCAGCAACGCTCGTATCACTGAGTAAATGTAGAAAGCCATCATGTTTGTCTTGAAGATGGCTTTGTAAACGTCCTCGAATAAGGACTGTCATTACATTATGCTGAAGGAAGTTGATGGAAGTGAACCGATAATGAAACTGTGGTGTATCATGTTTTGCATTGTTTGTATGTTTGCGGATATGTTAGTGTGTCCTGTCGTGTGTGTACGTTTCGCTCGTCTGTATGCATGTCAAGTGTATGTCTGTGTGTAGTTAGTCTTGGGTCAGTGGTGTGTGTCCGGTGTGTATGTGTCTACTGAACTGGTATGTCTGTATGCTTGTGTGTGAGCGGTTGTGTCACCTGATGTTTGACCTGAACACTGGGGTCAAATACAGTCAGTCCAAAGAACTCACGCTGTGAACTTGTCCTGCTCCGTGGCGAGCCAAACGCCACATTTGAATATCTATCATTAGAAAATCTACGCTCGATTGAAAGAACGAGCATTTATCTAACGACAAACGAAGCCCATGCCGCTCGAACACATCAAACACAGCTGACAAGTCACGCAGATGTTGCTCTTCGTTTTGCGAGAACACCAGAACATCATCAAGATACACAAAAGTGCACTTCAGATGTGAAAGAATGGTGTTCATCAGCCTTTGAAATGTAGCGCCCGCGTTTTTCAAACCCAGCGGCATGAAAACATATTCAAAAAGCCCGAATGGCGTAATGACTGCGGTCTTGGCGGTGTCTGCCTTGCTCATAGGCACTTGATGGTACGCCTGGAGCAGATCAAGTTTCGAGAACAGCGTCATACCGGCCAAGCGAGCAGACAGGTCCTGAATATGCGGCAGTGGGTAGCGATCAGGCACCGTACGAGCGTTCAGTGCCCTGTAATCGCCGGTGATGCGCCACTCACCGGGTGTCTTCTTGGCGACCATATGGAGCGGAGAAGACCACGGCGAGTTGGAGCGACGGACAACACCTGCCTGCATGAGAGCCTCGAATGCAGATTTGGCTGATTGCTCTTTGTCAGCAGTCAAACGACGAGGACGAGCAAAGACGGGTGCTGCGCTGCCTGTGTCAATGGTATGTTGCACCGGCATAGTGACATTCTCACAGACGGAGCGTGGTGCAAGCAGAGTTGAGTCAACAGCGAACGCACAGGTGATGAAAGGTGACTCAAATCATTAACCACCAGTCCAACATACTGCTCATCGTTGGATTTGGCTGGCACACGGAGCAATGTGGTGGTGTCACGAATACACCTGTTATGACAGTCCACCACCAGTTTGAAGTGCGTAAGAAAATCGTGCCCCAGCAGCGGAGACACGGCATCTGAGACAACGAATGTCCAAGCGAATTTTCGACGCAATTTTTGCAGCACAATATCAAGACGGACCTCGCCATGCACCGACATAGGTTGGCCGTTTGCTGCTGAAATGCGTACAGAAGTCGGCTGAAGCGACAGCGTACTCACTACACTTGGCGGAATAATAGAAACTCCAGCACCGGTGTCAACGACAAAGTTCAGCCAGATAGTACCGATACGGGCTGCAACTGTTAGAAGCGGCAGGCCATATGGTGCAGCAACCATAGCCTGCCGTTCTAGTTTTCCGACGTGTGACAATCTGGAGTGGTTGGCATGGCTCTAGAGCGAGCAACAGGCGCTGGTGAAGAACTTCGCGAACTCGGCTCCATCTGTAGTCCCGCTGTTTTATTCGGCCATTGGCACCACGGCTTGCACTTACGTGCTGAATTACCGTAAAACACGTGCCATCTGCACACTCGTGGACGCTGGCCGTGACGGAACGGCTGCATGCTGAAATTGCGTGATGAACGCGATTGGCCTGCCGTTGGCTGCTGAGATGCATGCGTATTGAAGGCACTAGCGGAGCGAGCAGGAGTGTTGGCACTGAGAAGTGGCATGAGTTCATCCGCCAGCTTAGCCATGTCCTTCAAAGCCATTGTTTGCTGAGCTGCCAGCACAGCTCCAATGGTCAGCGGCAGAGTTTTTATGAACTGGTGGCGCACGAGATCGTCAGAGACGCCCACTTTTGCTGCCGTTGTCTGCAGTTCAGCCATGTTAACTGACGGACGGCCGGTGAATTGCTGCTTGGCAATTATTTCCTCGAAGAGTTCCGACTTGGTGCGTTGATATAACTGCACGACTTCTGCTTTGAGAGACGAATAATTCTGTTCTTGAAGAGTCGATGGCGGAAGTCGGCTGACAACATTAGGTGGAAGTGATGAGAGCACGTAGAAAAATTTGGTACTTTCCGTTGTGATGTTGCGCAAGTGAAACTGCGCCTCCAGAACGACAAACCAACCGTCAACAGCACCCTCCATGAACGGCGGTGCCTTTATGGCCACAGCATTTACGTGCTCTTCAAATCCAGTCTCCATCGGTCGGTCATTCATTTTGACGAAAAAATGTAGCCAGTGAAAATATCAGAAAAATATATACAATATGATGCAAGGCACAAGCACTCACCAACCGATCACGTCGGGGTCACCAATGTGGCGTTTAGCTCGCCACGGAACAACACAAGTTGACAGCGTGAGTGCTTTGGACCGACTGTATTTGACCCCAGTGTTCAGGTCAAACATCAGGTGACACAACCACTCACACACAAGCATACAGACATACCAGTTCAGTAGACACATACACACCGGACACACACCACTGACCCAAGACTAACTACACACAGACATACACTTGACATGCATACAGACGAGCGAAACGTACACACACGACAGGACACACTAACATATCCGCAAACATACAAACAAAGCAAAACATGATACACCACAAAACACTTTGTGAAGTGATACATCAATGACGCTTGTTTGACTATTTTAAACCGCTGAGTGCGAATAATCCCACAAATTTTCTGGTCCAAATAATTTGTTTTGCTTCATTTTCATCATTTGCATTTGCTTTCTGTTGATTTGCTGAATTTTAGTTCATGGATTCATTAATTCCATATGGAGCTGCGCTAATCTCAGCATTGTCGGATTTACACAAATATCACACACATACTTTAAGCCGTCCGCTATGGCGAACAAAATGCTCACAAAAAATATATTATATATTATATAGTCCTCAACAAATATATTATATTCCTCTATTCAATTCCAAAACAAACAGCACACGGGAAAGGGAATGTCGCTAAAGCGCAATGATTGCCTAATGCCTTCTGCTTCAAGCCTTCCGAGTGAAGCGCAGTGAAGTAATTCACTCCACCTTCAGCATTGATAATGTAACACTGTGAAGCGCTTCTTAGCGCTTCCTAGCGCTTCAGCATTGATATTGAAACACGCCCCTAGTCACAGACACAGTCTGTTTTGTTGCAGTAAGTTTTTTCATGTCCTTGTCTCACTTCGCAATCAAGCCTTAAACACACAACCCGAACAACACTACACTACCTCATTTGCGCCTAACTTCCCCCAGTAGGGATGAGTAATTAGGGGCAGGAGATATGAGGAACATGATGCACTGTGATACTGGAGCTAGCCTGAGTACGGCACATATAATGTAACTAGCGTAGACTTGGCAGCTACAACATGGCCTAACCTAGCGAAATGGAAGCGTTGCTCTCATCATCTGTAATAAATGCTCACAAACTCTTTCTTGCCACAATAAAACTGAGCCCCATTCCTCTAGACACGTCTGAGTGAATTCAGTGGGCGGAGTCAATACGCGCATATCTACATAATCAATATGTCAAATAATCCCTTATACGTAGCATGTTCTTGCCGATTTGCACAATGGGCTCACCGGAAAGACCAAATGTTGCCACTCACAACAAAAACGGTCGGCAAAATCATTGAGAAAACTAACGTAAGACTCAATTGTCAGTTGTTATTTGCGAGCATCCAATAAAAAATTACCCGCTGAGAATATGTCGATGACATAATTCAGGGAAACGTCTGTATATAGGTGTGTTTGTGTGTGTGTGTGTGTGTGTGTGTGTGTGTGTGTGTGTGTGTGTGTATGTGTGTGTGTGTGTGTGTGTGTGTGTGTCCTCCCATATTGTCAATGTAATTAAATCAGAGCTACGTCGCCTTTGTCCTCTGATTCGCAAACTTGTTATTTTCCACAACAGCGATGAGAAATACAATAAATTCAGCTGTTCCACCTAATTGAATACATAAATTGGTTTTTCACGCAAAAATTTGGGATCGAACAGAGTTAAAATCACAGTGTTAAAATTCAAACAGTTAAACAGTTAAACAATTTAAAGAGTTAAAAAACGATCTGACGCAATTAGCTCAGCGTTTTTCAAATAAAAATGACAGAATATTGTCAGAAAATAATATTAGAAAACTATATAATAAAAATAGCAGCTGTTCGAGTAACAAGATTTTAGTTGGCAAAATAAATATGGAATAATTTATAAATGACTAGATATTATGACCGAATTAAAACTGGTTGTTATAGATTATTACAGCTCTTATGCGGAAAAGCGATGACATGCTTGTAAGTTTGTTCAGCAGTATTGCACACTGCCACGATTCATTGCTCTGTTGCCACATGATACCCACCATTCACACACTAACTCATTCACTAACTCAATCACTCACCAGCTCATTCACTCACTAACTCATTCACTCACTAACTCACTAACTCATTCACTCACTAACTCATTCACTCACTCATTCACTAACTCACTCACTCACTAACTCATTCACTCACTAACTCATTCACTAACTCACTCACTCATTCACTAACTCACTCATTCACTAACTCACTCATTCACTAACTCACTCATTTATTCACTAACTCATTAACTCACTAACTCATTCACTAACTAACTCATTCACTAACTAACTCATTAACTCACTCATTCACTAACTCACTCATTCACTCACTAACTCACTCACTCATTCACTAACTCATTCATTCACTAACTCATTCACTTATTCGCTCACTAACTCATTCAATCACTCATAAACGCACTAATTCATTCACTAACTCATTAACTCAATAACTCATTAATTCATTAACTCACCGACTCTTTCACTAACTCATTAACTGATTAATTCACTAACTCATTAAACCAATAACTCATTCGCTCACTAACTAACTTATTAACTCAATCACTCACCAATTCACTGACTAACTTATTAACTCACTCACTCATTAACTCACCAACTCACTCACTAACTCATTAACTCACCGACTCTTTCACTAACTCATTAACTGATTAATTCACTAACTCATTAAACCAATAACTCATTCGCTCACTAACTAACTCATTAACTCACTCACTCATTAACTCACCAACTCACTCATTAACTCATTAAATCACTAACTCATTAAATCACTAACTCACTAACTCACCGTGGCAGTGACAGGGCAGGTACAGCAGAAGTTGATGAACGAGACATTGACGAAGTCGACTGCACAGCACACAGTGAGCGTACAGTCCTCCAGTGACACTGTGTCAGGCAGCTGCAGTAAGGACACCAGAGACTCACGCAGTCGCGGGTCCTATCGCCACCACGCCAACACCAACATTAACAACCATCAACCCTCGTATAATACCATCAACCCTCGTATTTTTGTGCAAATAGTGTGTGTTTTGTGTATTTTTCGTGTATATGTTTTATCCAACGTTTTGCGTATTTTATGTAGCGCATTGGTGTGTATGTGAATGTGTGGGTGTATGTGTATATGTGTATGTGAATGTGTGGGTATGTGTGTGTATGTGTGTGTATGTGTATGTGTGTGTGTGTGTGTAAATTCCTTTATGAGTGATTTAATTTGTGTGATTGCGTAGCTTCCCTTCTATATATTTTCTATACCATTTCAACTTCAAAATGGGACTAATCAACTTCAAAATGGGAACAATCAACTTCAAAATGAGAATAGTCAACTTCAAAATGAGAATAGTCAACTTCAAAATGAGACCGTGTTCTTTATGACTTTACTTGCATAATTTTAATTAATTAAGAACAAAAAATGTATTAAAACATAAAAACTAATAAATACAATAATCATGACAAATCTGTGCATTATTTTTTACATTTAGCAATGAAGTTACAGTAATTTGAATTAGCTAATTGAGCTCCAGTAGGATAACCTTAGGCGTTCAGTATTAAGTATCTGGATTACAATTTAGCGCACTTATTAGCAAATAATTGTTTTGTGTGGTAGAGGAATATTTTATATGCTTCAAAAATTCATTCAAATAGCAATAACTGCATAAGAATAAATCATAATATAAGAGTAAACAAATGTATAGGAATAAATCACCCATAACACTACAAGTATACGGATATTTGTTGACAAAACAATTATAACTTTAACTATATACTTAACTATGAGCATGCTAAGTTGAAATTTCCTCTCTTTTGCGAGCTAACTCTATGTTGAATGATATATGAAAGGGAACAAAGTAAGAATATGCAAGTTGAAATCATAAGTTGAAATTAATAGTCACTGCATTCAAGACTTTAAGACTTTGCAGTTGCAGCTCTGACTAATACTGCGATTGTTTTCTGTAAATCATTACGAGAGACAAATTAAGATACATTTTTTCATTTATTCAAACAAACACAACAAGTTTATCTATGTACATGGTGCATTAAAACAACACATTTCGCATCTCCAGTGCAGACGAGAGATGTTGTTGAACGTGTGCAATACAGCGGGCGCAATTTTGTGCGCTCACATTTCCTAAACTCTCCGAAATTATCGCCTCCAATGCCGATAATCTTTGTTCTGCTTGCGAAATGGCATAATTTCTGCTAGTCAAAATTGTTGGCAGCTGGTCGGTTAGTTTTCTTTTCACCTCGCTCTTCAATTGGGACCACACCATCTCGATGGCATTCATCATCGGGCTGTATGGAGCCAGACGTAGAAAATGATGAGATTTGTACTCGTCCTCGGCGAACACTAGCTCAATTTGATTGTGGCATGGTGCATTATCAACCACAAGCACCACGGGTCCGCCAAACGTTATTTTTGCCGCCTGGAGACATTGGCGCACAAACTCGTTCGCATCATTGATTTTGTGCGATCCTCGGCGGATTTGATGATGAAGAAGTCCTTGATTGGTTATGCAGCCAATAACATGTACATTTGCTCCACGACTACCAGCTGCGACGGTCGTGCATCGTGACCCGGCTCTTGATCGACCGTAATTGCGCGAAATAAACATATTGAAGTTGGTTTCGTCCATATATATGACGGGGAGCATGTTGGATTGCAGTTCCAACAATCTCCTTGCATATTCTGCTCGTTTCTGCTTGTTTTGTATTGAGTTTGCCCTTTCAGGTTCAAATCGTATTTGCTTGATTGTGAAGAGCATCTTTTCAAGCTGACGGCGAATACACTCCTTAGAAGCTTGTACGTTGAATTGCTGGCGAATTTTCTCCGTTATTTCTTTTAGCGTAATACGCGGGTTTTCCTCCACACAATCTTCCATACACTTTATGTGGTCCTCATGTATTTTCCTTTGCCTTGAGCCTCCACGAGAGTCTTCATGGTCTTCATTAGATATCCAGCGATAAGCAGTTGATTTGGCGACTCCCAACGTTCTAGCCAGCTGCCTCCAGTCACCGCCCGACGAATGTGCAGCCACTATTTGAATTTTTTTGTCTTTGGAGTCAGATTTTTTAATATAATTCACGGTACGCCCGCTCATTATAATTGGCTCAAAAACAACTGTGATATCAAAACACGCAATGCAAATATGTGATGCGGGAAACGAAAACACAGCGTCAGCCTTCAATATTCCAGCTATAACCGGCCTGAAGCAGAAACTCGAGAACTTTTCACAAATACATCACTTATTAGACAAATTTATTAAAAATAATCAAGTGTTGGGTGATTTATTCGGTGATTTTATTTCGTGAAAAAACATTAAAATCATAATAAATTATTCGAAAATGTCTTCAGCTTATTATTTTCAGTTCAACGCAATGTTTCAGTCTCATTTTGAAGTTGATTAGTCCCATTTTGAAGTTGATTATCCCATTTTTGAAGTTGATTATCCATTTTGAAGTTGATTGTTCTCATTTTGAAGTTGACTAATCATATCTTGAAAATTCATAATAAGATTTATGATTCAGATAATAATTAAGCTTGATATTAATATTTTATACTGTAAAACAGTGTTATGAGTATTTAAATGCAGTTTTAAAGTTATTATCATGTTCGTATATACGTATCTCTGAAACTGAGGAGAATGATTGTCATACATTTGTGAATTTTTTCATACTATTTCAACAAAAATTCATTCACAAAAATGTGCTTTATCTCAAACATATGCAGTCAATATTTAAATAGGCACAATTGTTTACTGGAACTCAATTATATATAAGATTTCATTGTTGTATTTGTACCACACTTACATGCTTTATTTTTGTTTCGATCTATTTATTTATTTATATTTTTGTGTTCGTATTATACTGTGGTTTGCTTAGCTAATGTCATGAAAATACTTTCAGTAATAATTCACTGGATATATTGCGATAAACATCTTGGTCTCATTTTGAAGTTGACTATTCTCATTTTGAAGTTGATTATTCTCATTTTGAAGTTGACTGTTCCCATTTTGAAGTTGATTATTCTCATTTTGAAGTTGAAATGGTATAGTTGAGTTTTTTTTTGGTGTCGTTTGGCTTGTGCGTGGATTCACATATTAAATAAGTTCATATTTGTCAAACTATATCAATTGGGCGCTTGTGAGAACGCCGAGGTACCTTGGGAGATTTGGCGTGACACCCGGTTCTGGTGTCGCTAATCGTGTGCACATCCACCAGCTCCACACCCTAACACACAACATCAGTAACAACAACAATAACAACAACAATAACAATAACAACAACAACACATTGTCAAGTAACACAAGTACATCAACGAGTGACATTGTGTTTGCGTGTGTGTATGTATATGTGTATGTGTATGTGTGTGTGTGTGTGTGTGTGTGTGAGCAGAGTTGGATGATCGAACACACTTGAAAGGATCAAACACAATTGACACACCGACATACACACACACTCAAAGATATCAACAAAACAAGTCAGACAGCAAAGTGGAAAGAGAGAGTGAGATTGGAGGAAGGAGAGAAGCGAAGGAAAAATAAGAAGCAAAGAGGTGTTTGAGAGGAACAAATAGCAAACCACTTACTACCTTGTTCCTGTAGACGATACGTAGGTAGAAGCCGCTACTATCCACATGCAACATAACAGGCGTAGTCACAAACGAATCCTGTCCAACACACACACACACACACACACACACACACACACATACACATACACACACACACACAAACACAAACACACGTGGCTGAGCACGGTCATGTTTTGTGGGCAAGGCAAATGTGCTGACAACACAGCAAGTTCAACAAGAAAAACAGAATACAAACACGATAATATACCTGTACGAAAATATAGCGGCGCAAATCCATGTTGGCCCTCGAATAACGCATCATTCGCAAGGTACAGAGAACCCCGTATATAAGAGAGTATTTCTTCCTGATCCGTCTTGTATACTTTACGTGAAATTTTCCCCTGATATAAGAGACTTTTTCTCCCCTATCGACAACTCTCTCTTATATCCGCGCTACACTGTCTCAACATAAGTAAGAATAAAAACCACACGTTAAATTTAGGCACAGCGTTGCATTCACATTGCACACCATTGCACTGCGCCATATACGGATATGTTGGCACAATTAAACACCTTTAATTGAAACTCTGCGCGCACAAGCACTTTGCACAAATCAAATGTGTGTGTGTATGTATGTGTGTGTGTGTGTGTGTGTTGCACAAGTATTGACAGGAAATGTGTATTTATCAAAGGCCTCGGCACCACCCCAGCCGGCGCACGCGAGAGAGTAAACAAGGACACAATTCAAATTAACTTTGACACACACGCACACACACACACACACAACAATACGTAGCAATATGGCCAAGATACAAGCGAAGATTGTTTTGTACAGAAGGCGTGAGACACACACACACACACACAAAAGAACGCAATTCAATCGGAAATTCACTCAGCAACACGAGAAATCTAAGTTACAATTAATATGCACCAGTGGTTCGTAACCTATACCGGCACACATGCAGTGAAACGAATGTATAAAACTTTTACGTAACACGCACTCATTGTTTGAATCGTCGAAACATTATATTTTCCCAGATATATGCATAAAATTAGCGTACAAACACAAGTGAAAATAAATGTTCATATAAGTGAGTACAAATTCAGAATACTACGTGAACAATGGTGAACAAAATATTCGTGATCTAGACAAGCTCATACTAAAAAATATTTTCAAAATTATACTTGGTATTATACTGTTAAAACTAATATAAAATGATAATACAATATATAAAGGTTTGCATGAATCCTATAACTTGGCATAATATAACAAAATAAAAATAAAAATAAATAAACACAATCTGTAACTGAGGTATTAGCGAATTAAATTAGCGAATTAACCTCCAGTGGAGAATTGGAAAAAGCCGTTTGGCAACTCTGGAAAGAAAAGAGGCAGGAAGTGTAAGGCATAGAGACAGCACGTGCTGGAGGAATAAGGAGATTGTGTATCAGCGAGTTTATCAACCTTGATCATGAAGGAATTTTTGTGTGGACGATTTTCATAGCCAAGACTTAACAGTCTGGGGCTGGCAGATCACTAACTCTGTGACTCCAACCTGCGACAGGTCTCCAAAAGGTAAATTTGCCTTTGTCGGGCAATAATCATTACAATACTTCATATACTTGATATTATACTTGATAATATACATGATAATATACTTGATAATATACTTGATATTATACTTGATAATATACTTGATAATATACTTGATATTCTACTTGATATTATACTTGATACTTGATAATATACTTGATACTTGATAATATACTTGATACTTGGCAGGAATATTGGCAGGGGAATTTGGTCGGATTTCCTGCTGTCACCATCAGTGATGTCAGCTCGTCACCATTTCATCTTGTCCCGCACGCTCGTCTAGCAAGCGATAAGTGTCGTTTCAGCAGTCGCAATGTCTCGCTACTGTGTCGATGTGAGAGACATACTTACGAGAGGCGTATTTACGAGCGGCGCGTGAACACGGCTTTATCACCACGTAGACACCTCATTCAGGGCAGTATTAACCAGTAACGTAGCGTAGTCACAGACTATGACTAGAAATACGACCTAAAAAACGATGTATTTAAAAAATGGGTTTTCCAAAAAAACATCGACCAAAACACGTTCTTTTTTGTTTTTTTAAGAGTCATGTAAAGAATTCAAATTATAGAAATTATATATTTTGGGGTGCTAGATGAATTATTTTGTATCAACATATAAGTTATTCATGCTATTAGTGGTCCTATCAAATTGAATAATGATAAAATATGCACTATAAAAGTGTTATAATGTGTCTGAAAGTCGTAATATCATTGTTTGCACGGTACTGTGCGGCACTTCTATGTACAGTACAGCTTTGCATTCAATTATTGAATTAATCATTGTGTAAGAAAGCAGGGTTTGAAAACCGTTTTTTCTGTTAAAAACCTGAAACTATTTAAAAAAAACAAGTGGCATAATATTTATTAATTTTTACACCTTACCTTTTTCCTCCGAGAAATGAACTAAGTTGATGATAACTTTACGTAATATGATGCTTAAAATTCCATCATAAGCATAATTTCCTTCAACATATCCAATATTTGCAAATATAATAGTACAGACACTGCGAATATTTACACAAAAACTACAAATATACACACAAACTTAATGTCCCTAATGAGACTATGAATAAAAGCGGGTCGCATTATTCAGAGTGGCAATCCTGACCGGAAAAAACGGACGTTTTTTCCGTGTAGGAAAATAACGACTGACGAAATAAATTAAATGTACAAAAAGGTATTTGAACACCAATAACTAAATCAAAGAAACCATCATCCATAACACCAGTTCTAAAACAGGTTACTAATAAAAAAATCAATAAATTTGGTTCAACTTTCCAAAACAAAACAAAACATCAAAACATCACAAACTCATCAAAACAAAACTCTGTCTACTGGAAGATGCCAGTGCACAGCAGTGTCACACTCACACAATCACAGACTCACACCACATTCAGGTCAGCTATTATTATCATCATTATTATTATTAGTATTAATTACAGTGACAAATCCAGTAGCATGGCGGAACATTGTACAAAACGTCAATTAAACTCATTTATATGTACTAAAATCCAACATCCGATGGCAATTGGGGCTAATTCTAAAAAAACAAAAAAACATAAAAAACCAAGAAAAAATGTTTTTTTTTTAAAAACGTTTTTTAGCATACCTAGCTGTTACTCGCAAGCATAAGGTGACCATACGTCCTATTTTCCCTGAACATGTGCTGTTTTTGGGGTTTTCCGGGTTCTTTTTATAAAATAATTCAAATATAAGGGGTATATATAGTTTGAGTAGTTAAGTTCCATCTGCAGTGTATAATGGTTTGGGCCATACTTTAGAGAAGATCATTGAAATATTTGCCAAAAAGTCAATATTTAGTTTTCAATAAAAAGGGTCTTTTTTCCCGCGCACATAAAATTGTCCTCTTTTCAAAAATTCGGAATATGTCACCCTACGCAAGCGTGTATGGTAGGGACCGGCTAAATTATAGCCCCGGACGGCAGATAACCTAGCTACGTCCCTGCTATCAGCACAACTTCAGTGCAAGCCACAGATACGACAGAAAAAGAAGAGGAAATACACCTCATTTCACAAAAACATCTGCGAGTTATTCGTAGAGTTTTAAGTACTTGTGGGAACTGAATAAACTATTATATTGAGCTCTCAAGTAGTTCAGACGCTTAGGTACTGAACTCTCGTGGATCAGAGGTCGGCGGTTCGAATCTTGATCACGGTTCGTTCTTCAACACCTCAGCTTGAGTATACCGGGAGTTACCGGGGTAGATGGACTCAAAGCGAGGCGCGCCATAGAGTATTAACATGCTGATGAACGCTTAAAATACAAATAACAAAGCCACGATGTTATTGTGGAGGAAAATACGCCGAACACATATTGATTCACCCAATAGTACTGCCAACATTAAGCCGGGCTGTGCCTCAGGAGAACTAGGGATAGAAAAACGGGAGAAAGCCGGGTTAAATAAAACACAGCATTATCACCTGCAGACGAGGGATAAGAGCAGTGGCAACGCCAGGATTATTACGATGGGGGACTAAGGAAAAAGATGCGGGGCTTAATGAAACATGAAGGACTGCACTCGAAATGTGGTCAGCATTTTTGGTGAGCTCAAGCGGGCTTGGTACATTTGGGGACGGAGATTGGTACATTTGAGGAGGGGGCTTGGTACATTTCAGGAGGGAGATTGGTACATGTGGGGAGGGGGATTGGTACATTTGAGGAGGAAGATTGGTACATTTGAGGAGGGAGATTGGTACATGTAGGGAGGGAGATTGGTACATTTGAGGAGGAAGATTGGTACATGTGGGGAGGGAGATTGGTACATTTGAGGAGGGAGATTGGTACATTTGAGGAGGGGGCTTGGTACATTTGGGGAGGGAGATTGGTACATGTGGGGAGGGAGATTGGTACATTTGAGGAGGGGGCTTGGTACATTTCAGGAGGGAGATTGGTACATGTGGGGAGGGGGATTGGTACATTTGAGGAGGAAGATTGGTACATTTGAGGAGGGAGATTGGTACATGTAGGGAGGGACATTGGTACATTTGAGGAGGAAGATTGGTACATGTGGGGAGGGAGATTGGTACATTTGAGGAGGGAGATTGGTACATTTGAGGAGGGGGCTTGGTACATTTGGGGAGGGAGATTGGTACATGTGGGGAGGGAGATTGGTACATTTGAGGAGGGGGATTGGTACATTTGAGGAGGGAGATTGGTACATTTAAGGAGGGAGATTGGTATATTTGAGGAGGGAGATTGGTATATTTGAGGAGGGAGATTGGTACATTTGAGGAGAGAGATTGGTACATTTGAGGAGGGAGATTGGTACATTTGAGGAGGGAGATTGGTACATTTGAGGAGGGAGATTGGTACATTTGGGGGGATGGGCTTCAGCCCCCACAAGTCCCCCTTGACGATGTGAAAATATTTTAAATAAAGCCTTTAATGTGTTTTACAATTCAATACGCCAATGCTCATCTTATTGCGAAGATATTTTGTCGCAGGCAGACGCTCGTTCTGTTTGTACGTGTCGGCTCCGGTGGTCATGTTCATCTCCGTTCAATGTTGAAGATAAAACTTGACTTCAAATTGGCATGAAATTGCACCTTGAAGAAATATTCACCAGGAAAATGTTTGATACTTGACGCAATCAAACGTAGCGAGCAAGTCTCCACTGTGTGGTTTCACAGAATTCCCGGTTACCAGATCTCGACGTCATATTTTCCGAGTGTTGCCACGCATCTCGCAGTTTGGCGGTTTCACCTTGGCACTCTCATTAGCACTGGGCTTTGAAATGACGCTATGGAAATTAGATTAGTTTATTAATATTAATTACAAATGAGAAAAATATGACAAATTCTTACAGCGTCACCACTGAATATGACACGACGCGGCTGGTATTCAATGAGTGTCTGGCGCCTGGACATGTGAATACAGCGAGTAATTGCGCATGACGAGAAAACGACGAATGAAACGGAAATGGAAGATGAAAAAAAGGCTAATGAAATGTCGCCTGTGTATGACAGGACACACACACGCACACACGCACACACACACACACACACACAAGAAACTGAAAGCACCAGCTGTACGCTTCTATGATTAAGCAGCGAGAAGAGGTCCAGACAAATATCCAACCCTCAAACTCTGTAACCAACCCGACCTAACCAGGCATACATTTCCATAAGCACGTCACAAATTAAAGAGTATGGGGTTATTTTAAGGAATTTGTCTGAACCTCACAATAGAAAATTTGGCAGTACAGCGAGGTGAAATGTGATGCAGAGAAACAACTGGAAAACAACACCGACCATCTTCAAAATTAAACAATAGCACAACAAATACACGCACATACGTCGCTGAGTATTACTAGTTGTTCCTCCAAAAAAAATATAACAAACAACAACAAAAAACCATAAATATACTTAAATTCACCTTTTTGATTCACCTTCTGGTAAATGTACTCGTCCAGTTCGCATAAATACGCAAAACTAAAAGTGTGATAATTGGTTATCAATGACGCGGTCAAATTGTCACCCTGTGGTAGGGAATAAGAACACTGCCGCCGTACCCGCTGCGTGTCGTGTAAGAGGCAACTAAAAGCCGACCCTCTGCTTCTTCCCTCCCTGTACTGCCATGTCCGAGGGGGAGCGATAATTCAGCACCTCCTTGGACTAATGCAGCTGTCTTCTGCCCTATCTCTTCTATCTGAATTGAAAAAACCGCCATATTGACAAACCCAATACCGCACTATCTCAGTAGCAGGAGATAT